>JAXCGZ010021580.1:30000-39227 GCA_037179515.1 Halocaridina rubra
GATGAAGAAGGATGTGTGTGTGTGTGTGTGTGTGTGTGTGTGTGTGTGTGTGTGTGTGTGTGTGTGTGTGTGTGTGTGTGTGTGTGTGTGTGTGTGTGTGTGTGTGTGTGTGTGTGTGTGTGTGTGTGTGTGTGTGTGTGTGTGTGTGTGTGTGTGTGTGTGTGTGTGTGTGTGTGTGTGTGTGTGTGTGTGTGTGTGTGTGTGTGTGTGTGTGTGTGTGTGTGTGTGTGTGTGTGTGTGTGTGTGTGTGTGTGTGTGTGTGTGTGTGTGTGTGTGTGTGTGTGTGTGTGTGTGTGTGTGTGTGTGTGTGTGTGTGTGTGTGTGTGTGTGTGTGTGTGTGTGTGTGTGTGTGTGTGTGTGTGTGTGTGTGTGTGTGTGTGTGTGTGTGTGTGTGTGTGTGTGTGTGTGTGTGTGTGTGTGTGTGTGTGTGTGTGTGTGTGTGTGTGTGTGTGTGTGTGTGTGTGTGTGTGTGTGTGTGTGTGTGTGTGTGTGTGTGTGTGTGTGTGTGTGTGTGTGTGTGTGTGTGTGTGTGTGTGTGTGTGTGTGTGTGTGTGTGTGTGTGTGTGTGTGTGTGTGTGTGTGTGTGTGTGTGTGTGTGTGTGTGTGTGTGTGTGTGTGTGTGTGTGTGTGTGTGTGTGTGTGTGTGTGTGTGTGTGTGTGTGTGTGTGTGTGTGTGTGTGTGTGTGTGTGTGTGTGTGTGTGTGTGTGTGTGTGTGTGTAAGCAAAAACTGTTAGCATACAGCACTGTATGGTACGGAAGCCCTTAAGTGTATCAACACCTACAAAATAACGTAATATTTCGGGTCCTAACTGGATTCCTTCTCAAGCATTTGTGCTTGAGAAGGGGATCCGAAATATAGCGTTATTTTCAAAGTGTTATTTTACTGATGTGCTTCATTATAAATATATATATATATATATATATATATATATATATATATATATATATATATATATATATATATATATATATATATATATATATATATATATATATATATATATATATATATATATATATATATATATATATATATATATATATATATACTGCATATCGTAATTAGAATTACTTTAACTACAAAGGGAAAAAAAGAGAGACAGCAGAGTACCTTAGCGCTTACTAGTACATCTATCTACCCATCTTCAGAGTTAACTGATTTAAAGAACTGAGAGAAGGAATGTATACAAGAGTAAACGGAGACAATAAAAAAAAAAGAAGAGGAAAAAGTGACTCATATTGATTTGAGGTCAAAGGGAAATTAAAGGATTTTTCGGGAGGGAAATTAAAGGAATTTCGGGAAAATGGAAATACTGAGTGAATACTGTATGGGCAGTAGGATATAAATGGACAACAGGTAAAGATTAGTTATCCCAGCATATTAAATAACCCCATGAAAGGCCAGGTTAGGATGAGTTAGGATAAGTTAGGTTAATGACCAAGCTAACCTAAGTTAATCTAGCCTAACCTTACAATTTAAAGGGTTATTCAATGTATTGGGCTCATTACTCTTTACTGATTAAAACAACAACAACATTAATAATAATAATAATAATAATAATAATAATAATAATAATAATAATAATAATAATAAACATCACAACATCATTTCAATTATAATAATCAATAATAATAATAATAATAATAATAATAATAATAATAATAATAATAACAACATATACAGCAACAACAGTAAAAACACAACAACAACAATACTTACAAGAAAACTATTACATATAATCAAACAAACCATTTTCTACCATTTAAAACAAATATCATCATTTTATTCCACAAATTTATTCTTTTAAAAGCGGAATTATTCCTACTTGATATTACATCATCATTAACAAATGAACCATAATTCAGAATTAATATTTGTACATTCGGTTAAGTTAATAGTTGCAGACTCAAAGATGCTTCTGGTAATATTATCACTATTCCTTACTGAGACAGAGGCACTGTTCCAGAAAGCATAGTGATTCCAAGATCCTTCTGGTAATATTATCACTATTCCTAATTGAGAAAGAGGCCCTGTTCCAGAAAGCATAGTGATTCCAGGATCCTTCTGGTAATATTATCACTATTCCTAATTGAGAAAAAGACCCTGTTCCAGATAGCATAGTGATTCCAATTAGCTTCTGGTAATATTATCACTATTCCTAATTGAGAAAGAGGCCCTGTTCCAGATAGCACAGTGATTCCAAGATGCTTCTGGTAATATTATCACTATTCATGAGACAGACGCCCTGTTCCAGAAACTATAGTGATTCCAAGATCCTTCTGGTAATATATTATCACTATTCCTAACTGAGACAGTGGCCCTGTTCTAGTAAGTACAATGATTTCAAGATACTTCTGGTATTATCATAACTATTCTTGAGACAAAGGCCTTGTTCCAGTAAGGATGGTTATTCTAAGATGATTCTGGTAATATTATCAGTATTCCTGACAAAGTTAAAGACCCATTTCCAGTAAGAATAGCAATTCCAAGATGCTTCAGGTAATATTATTACTATCCCTGAGACAGAGGTACTATTCCAAAAAGTGTAGTGATTCCAAGATACTTCTGGTAATATTATCTGTATTCCTGAAAGACAAAGGCCCTGTTCCAGTAAGTCTAGTGAGTCCAAGATGATTCTGGTAATATTAGCAGTATTCCTAACTGAGATAGAGGCCCTATTCCAGTAAGGATAGCGATTGCCATCGGAATAATGGAGGAACAAGTTACTGGAAGACTGACAATATCGAATGTTTTATTTATGATGACTGACCCGAATATCTAAAGATTTGCTATTGAGAGAGAGAGAGAGAGAGAGAGAGAGAGAGAGAGGAGAGAGAGAGAGAGAGAGAGAGAGAGAGAGAGAGAGAGAGAGAGAGAGAGAGAGAGAGAGAGAGAGAGAGAGAGAGAGACGTCACTACCCTGTCCTCCTCTCACGTGGTTCTCACGTGGAACTCACCTCTATTGAATATTTTCTTCAGATCTTCCTTATCCAAGCACGTTGGCACTGTTGTAGTGGTAGGAGGCATCAAAGACGTTTCCATATATCCTCCACCACCTACTCCTCCTCCATAGCCATGTTGAGGCTCAGAGGTACTTCCTTTGGCGGAGGTAGGCAGTAATAGGAGGCAAAAGGAAGCTAAGAGCAAGGTGCGGAGGAGACCAGGATGTGAGGGCGTTCGAGGCAAAGGATGAGGCCTCTTGGAGGGCGACCTACACCCGCTGTCACCCATCGTCATCGCTGCTACGCCATTCTGGAAATAAAGAGAGAAGAGAATAGTGCATTAATAATAATAATAATAATAATAATAATAATAATAATAATAATAATAATAACAATAATAATAATACTGCTACTACTACTACTACTACTACTACTACTAATAATAATAATAATAATAATAATAATAATAATAATAATAATAATAGTACTACTGCTGCTACTACTACTACTACTACTACTACTACTACTACTACTACTACTACTAATAATAATAATAATAATAATAATAATAATAATAATAATAATAATAGATAAGAGGTATCAAGAGGCCACAAGCCATTGGTACTCTTAAAAGCTGCTCTTGCAAGTCATTTCTTAAGAGGAATTAGTGTGCCTACGTGCTTTGGCACACTCTCTCTCTCTCTCTCTCTCTCTCTCTCTCTCTCTCTCTCCTCTCTCTCTCTCTCTCTCTCTCTCTCTCTCTCTCTCTCTCTCTCTCTCTCTCTCTCTCTCTCTCTCTCTGTAAATATTGATTTTATATATTTGTCTCAGTGACAATACCTCTCTCTCTCTATCTATCTCTCTCTATATATATGTTTGCACAACGATTCGTCAGTTACATATATTACAATTAATAAAATAATAGTAGTAATAGTGTCGTATACAGATATTACGGAGAGAGAGAGAGAGAGAGAGAGAGAGAGAGAGAGAGAGAGAGAGAGAGAGAGAGAGAGAGAGAGAGAGAGAGAGAGAGAGAGAGAGAGAAATGCGCCAAGAGGAATCAGATGTTGCGAAGAATTCAAAGGGAGCCTTTGGGGGGGAGATAAGCCTGGGAATGTTGGGAGTGCAGGGGGGTATTTGTTTGGGTCTGATCCAACGAGCTTACACCCTCCCCGTTCCATTGATTCTGGTGCGAATTCCATCCCCCCATTTTTTTACCCACCTCAAAGGGTATGGGGGAGGAAACTAACCCCCATTTTCCTCCTCTTTAATGTGAGAGGGGAGAGGAGAGCCCCAGATACACATCAGCCTCGAAATTTGGATGTTTAAAGTATATTATAAATATTACAATTATGGGACAGGGAGGAGGAGAGGTGAAAAGAACAGCAACATTTAAGGAAAAAGATCTTGCAATAATAATAATAATAATAATAATAATAATAATAATAATAATAATAATAATAAAGCACCCATCAGACATGTTTATAATATTAATTTCATAATATCTCAGTCAACATTAATCCAAGTTAGATTCATATTCAAATGGAACCTCAACCACTAACCTAATCAAAACCTAACCAAAACTTTAACCTAACCCAATATGTTAGTTTAATTCAAACAATTTAACTTAACATACAGTGTCTAACTACTCATATATGTTGACCTTACCCAACCCGTTTTAACCTGATATACTTTAGGTTAATTTCAAGACAATTTTCCTAACCTATCCTAAATCAGTCCACATGCTGACGTCACGAGATTCCACGTTGTCACGTGACTGCACACTGACCATAAAATGACATTAAATATTATTATTTATCATTAAATATTTGCTTCTTCTTTTTTTACGTTTTGTTTCAATTAGTCCCCCATTTGGGAGTGAACGCAGATGGATTGAGGCAGGGGAAGTAAGGCTGAATGACCTTCCAAACGCCCCGCCACTAGCTCAAACATAGAACCTTCACCTCCCGAATCGTTAACGGTATCTGGCATTCCCCGGTGGACACCCATCCAAGTACTGACCAGACACAACGGTGCTTGACTTCGCTGTATGGCCGTTGGCATAATTCATTTCTTAAAATTAATACCAAAAAAAAAAATTCGATTTTGCTCTGTGAGGAAAAAATATTGAACAAAAAATAGGATATCATATATATTAAATGTATTAAATGTATTCATGAAATATATTTATGTTTTATTAAATACGATTTTCTTTAAACTTAAAAGAATTTAGAAAAAAAACAAATTAAATATATTTTATTATCATTACATTGAAATATATATATATATATATATATATATATATATATATATATATATATATATATATATATATATATATATATATATAACACATCAAGCGGCCTCGTGACACAGGTACTGCGTGGAGATTTGTAGCTCGCGGACTGGTCACTGTAGTGACTCCTTCTTTACTTCCACCTCCAGACTCTGGAACTCTCTTCCTCCTAAAGTCTTCTCTATCTCTTATGGCCTTCAGGAGGCAGAGTAGAAGGTGGCCGAGATGAAGATGCTGCATTTTCCTCTGGACGTGACGAGGATGGACAGGATAAAGAATGAGTACATTTAGAGGCACTGCGCAGGTAGGATGGTTGGGGCACTTGGTGAGATAGGCGAGACTGAGAAGGTTTGGGCAAGTAGTGAGAAGGGATAAGGAGTACGTTAGGAGAAGGCTGCTAAAGATGGAGGTGGCAGGCAGGAAGGAGAGAAGTGGGCCAAAGAGAAGATTTATGGATGTGGTGAGGCAGGACATGAGGGTGTGGTGTGACAAGAGGAGGATGCAGGGGATAGCGTGATAAAGAGACGATTGATCCACTATGGCGACCCCTGATGGGTGAAGCCGAAAGATATTATATATATATATATATATATATATATATATATATATATATATATATATATATATATATATATATATATATATATATATATATATATATATATATATATATATATATATATATATATATATATATATATATATATATATATCTGTGTGTGTGTGTGTGTGTGTGTGTGTGTGTGTGTGTGTGTGTGTGTGTGTGTGTGATTACCTGATTACCTAATTGTGTTTACGGGAAAGAGCCCAAAGCTCGTATCTTCCCGTCTCCTGATCGGTTCCATTTTTAGACTTAGTGATACTTATCGTACCTGTCCTTAAAACTATGGATTGAGATAGCATTAACTACCTCCTCGCTTAGCCAATTCCAATTATCAAATACTCTTACACTGAAAAAGTATTTCCTTACATCCTGCAAACAAGTTTTCTTACGAAGCTTCAAACTATGACCTCTAGTTCTAGAGCCAGCCATATCGAAATATCGATCCCTATCCACTCTATCATAACCATGAAGGAATTTAAAGACTGTCACCATATCCCCCCTTACTCTTCTAGCTTCGAGTGATGGCAAGTCTTCCCTCAGCCTCTCATCATAACCGAGATTGCGTATTTCTGGCACCAGTTTCGTGGCATGTCTTTGAACTTTTTCAAGCTTAGCTATGTGCTTTTTCAAGTGCGGATTCCAAAAGGGGGCTGCATATTCGAGTTTTGGCCTCACATAGGTTACATAAATATTTCTGAACATTTCCTTGTCCATGTGCCTGAAGGCTACCCTTACATTTGATAAGAATGCATATGCTGCCCTTACTACGCCATTTATATGTATTTCTGGAGACAAATCTGCCAGTATGTTTACTCCTAGATCTCTCTCATTTTCTGTCTCTTGGAGTTGTACTCCAGCCACCGAGTAGTCAAGCTTGGGCCTTCTTGCACTTGTACCCATTCTCATTACCTTACATTTTGAGGTATTGAATTTCATTAGCCACTTTTCTGACCACTCATGCAGATTATTTAGATCCTCCTGAAGTTCTCTACCATTGTTCTCGTTTTTTACTTTCTTCACAATCTTTGCATCATCTGCAAACATATTCATGAATGAATTTACAGACTCTGGTAGGTCATTTACATATACAAGGAACAAAAGTGGCCCTAAAACTGAACCCTGTGGAACTCCACTACTAACTCTTCTCCATTCAGACACTGAGTGTCTTACTCTAACCCTCTGTTCCCTTCCTTCTAAGTAAGTTTTTATCCATTCCAAGACATTTCCACCTATTCTAGCCATTGATTGCAGCTTCCTAATAGGTCTCCCATGTGGAACAGTGTCAAACGCTTTCTGGAAGTCTAGGAATATGCAATCTGCCCAGCCCTCTCTTTCCTGTAAGATTTGGCTTACCTCATCATAAAATTCTAATAAGTTTGTTACTGTTGATCTTCCTTCTCTGAAGCCATGTTGCCTCACTGACAAAAAGTTGAAGGATTCCAAGTGAAGAGAGATATGTTTCCTTAGTAGTTTCTCCATAAGTTTGCAAACTATGCTGGTCAAGGAAACTGGTCTATAGTTCAGAGCCGTATCCCTCCTTCCCTTTTTGAAGATAGGTATCACATTTGCTTGTTTCCAGCATCTTGGAATCTCCCCCGACTCCAGTGACTCCTTAAATATGATACTTAGTGCCACTGATATTGTGTTTGCGCATTTTTTAAGCACATGAGGGGATATGTCATCAGGACCTGTAGCTTTATGAACATCTAAATCCATCAGCGCCTTGCATACCTCTGTGGCTGTAAGGTTGATGTTCTCTAATACCGGCCCTTGAGCTTCTATCACTGCAATCTGAGGGGGTGGGGTATTTTCTACTGTAAATACTGACTGAAACTCCTTGTTCAATTCTTTGCAGATCTCTTCGTCCGTCTCAGTGATGCTTCCATCCGCTCTCTTTAGCCTTAAAACCTGTTCTTTTACCTTCAGTTTTCCTCTGATAAAGCTGTGGAAAAGCTTGGGATTTTCTTTAGCCTTCCTGGTGATGTCCCTCTCATAATCTCTCTCTGCCTCTCTCCTTTTACTTAGGTAGTCATTTCTTGCTCTTTTGTAGGTTTGCCAGGCATTTATGTTTTTTCTCCTCCTATACCTTTTCCAGCATTTGTCTCTCCACTCCTTAGCTCTTTTACACCCATTATCGAACCATTTCTCTCTGGCATGAATTACACCTACTTTGGTGACAGGTATGCAGCAATCTACTATCTTCCCATATTTCTCACAAAAGATGTCATACATTTCTTGTACAGATTTGTTGTAAAATAAGGTTCTCCAGTGTGTGTGTGTGTGTGTGTGTGTGTGTGTGTGTGTGTGTGTGTGTGTGTGTGTGTGTGTGTGTGTGTGTGTGTGTGTGTGTGTGTGTGTGTGTGTGTGTGTGTGTGTGTGTGTGTGTGTGTGTGTGTGTGTGTGTGTGTGTGTGTGTGTGTGTGTGTGTGTGTGTGTGTGTGTGTGTGTGTGTGTGTGTGTGTGTGTGTGTGTGTGTGTGTGTGTGTGTGTGTGTGTGTGTGTGTGTGTGTGTGTGTGTGTGTGTGTGTGTGTGTGTGTGTGTGTGTGTGTGTGTGTGTGTGTGTGTGTGTGTGTGTGTGTGTGTGTGTGTGTGTGTGTGTGTGTGTGTGTGTGTGTGTGTGTGTGTGTGTGTGTGTGTGTGTGTGTGTGTGTGTGTGTGTGTGTGTGTGTGTGTGTGTGTGTGTGTGTGTGTGTGTGTGTGTGTGTGTGTGTGTGTGTGTGTGTGTGTGTGTGTGTGTGTGTGTGTGTGTGTGTGGTGTGTGTGTGTGTGTGTGTGTGTGGTGTGTGTGTGTGTGTGTGTGTGGTGTGTGTGTGTGTGTGTGTGTGTGTGTGTGTGTGTGTGTGTGTGTGTGTGTGTGTGTGTGTGTGTGGTGTGTGTGTGTGGTGTGTGTGGTGTGTGGTGTGTGTGTGTGTGTGTGTGTGTGTGTGTGTGGTGTGTGTGTGGTGTGTGTGTGTGTGTGTGTGTGTGTGGCTATTAATACCAGGAGAAACACTTAGCAGATATCAAAATTATTATAATGACCTAGAAGGAAAATGATACAACAGAGTTGCAAGGTTCCTTAGATTTTTAAGGCTCGTTATTACAGCTTTGATAGTGCTTTCGTAAACATCTATCTATCTATCTATCTAACAATCTATCAATCAATCAATCAATCAATCAATCAATATATATATATATATCTATATATATATATATATATATATATATATATATATATATATATATATATAGATATATATATATATATATATGTATATATATATATATATATATATATATATATATATATATATATATATATATATATATATATGCTCGCGCGCGCACACAATAAACTTCCAGCAATAATTCGTCAAAAAATGACGTTTTTTTCCTATCCACGT
>JAXCGZ010021581.1:0-39180 GCA_037179515.1 Halocaridina rubra
TTAAAAATCGTGAGAAAAGTAGAGGTTTTATTACTCAAACTTAGATGTCCGACATGGCGTGTTCTACTCCAGTGAAAACAACAAAACAATAGCGCAATGCAAAGCGCACGAATTAATCAGCTCAAAAGTTATACATAACAGCGAGGGTTCGGTTCCGGAACCCGGCGCGAGACAGGAAAATCGCGGAGTAGGAACAGCCTATTATGTACATGGATATTTTAATTTATTTTTACGTTTACACCGTATAAACTGTATAAACCCTCCCTGTACTGTTAACAAACCACCCTTTACTTCATAAATAACAGCATGCAAGCGTAAATTTATATGACATACTTATGTACATAGGTATTTTACAATTATTTTTACGTTTACTGTATACTGTAAACCCTCCCTGCACTGTTAAAAAACCACCCTTTACTTTATAAATAACAGCATGCAACGTAAATTTATATGTACGTGATAGGTAAACTTACCTTATCTGTTATGGTTAACATTTTCCTTTGCCGCTTTGGCTCACTACAAGAAGAATTAGAAGATGAAGGATGCTTGGGAGACATTGCAAAGGTTAAAATATGCGAGAAAAAAAATCACAAGCAAAACGTATTAATAAGCACAACATGAACGCGCACACGTGAGTTCGACTGAACGAGCCTTTGTCCGAAACGTTGATAAGCGGTATCGTATTTTACATGTTGCAATACTGTTAGCATTTATGTTTCTTACTATTTTATTATTCTAAGGCTAAGAAATACGTTTTTTTATCAATAAAATCATGAAACTACTGCAAATATAAATATATATGCTAGCTCACGTAGCTGCGACCCCAATACATTGTACGCTATCGGACACTATTTCGCATGATGCAATACTGTGAGTTATACTGTACGTACGTATATCTAAATTTGTTTTTTTTACTATTTTTTACTGTTTTATAATTCATAGGCTGGGAAATAATTTTTTTTCATCAATTAGATAATGAAATATGTTTTTTTCAATAAAAAAATAAAAATACTGAAAATTTTTATTTTTTTTTTTGTATATACCCAAAAAAATAAATAATAATTTGCCAAAAAAAAACTGTGGTACAGCGAAAACGCGAGTCAAGAAACACGATCCAGCGAAGAATCACTGTATATTAAAATTTCCAGTAGTTTCATGATTTTATTGATAAAAAAATGTATTTCTTAGCCTAAGAATAATAAAACAGCAAAAAATAGTAAAGAAACATAAATACTAACAGTATTGCACCATGTAAATTATGATACCGGTATCAGCATTTCGGAAAGCGAAAAGGGTCGCACCTACGTGAGCTAGTACATATTGAAATTTTCATTATTTTATTGATAAAACAAGTATTTCCTAGCCTAAGAGTAATAAAACAGTAAAAAATAGTAAAAAACATATATTTAGATATATAACTCACAGTATTGCATCATGTGAAATACTGTCCGATAGCGTACAAGGTATTGGGGTCGCACCTACGTGAGCTAGCATATATTAAAATTTCCAGTAGTTTCATGATTTATTGATAAAAAAACGTATTTCTTAGCCTAAGAATAATAACAGTAAAAAATAGTAAAAAATATAAATACTACAAGTATTGCACCATGTAAAATACGATACCGGTATCAGCGTTTTGGACAAAGGCTCGCACCTACATATACATATATATATATATTATTGGCTGAAAAAGTGAGAGATCTGTATCATGGGGTCTGATTGTTTTTTTCATTGAAGTTTGGTTCTCCCACCACCTTCCATTGTCTCGCCTCACTCGTTCAGTTTAACTCACGTGTGCGCCGTTCACGTTGTGCTTATTAATATGTTTTGCTTGTGATTTTTTTACTCGCGTATTTTAACCTTTGCAATGCCTCCCAAGCATCCTTCATCTTCTAAGGCTTCTGGTAGTGAGCCTAAGCAGCAAAGGAAGATGTTAACCATAACAGATAAGGTGAAACTCTTAGATATGCTGAAAGAAGGAAAAAGGTTTATGGATGTCAGCCGCCATTTTGGTCTCAATGAATAACGGCCATAAAGCTGTTATTGGCAGTGGAATAATTTCCTCTGGCGTTTACAAACGTCATTACTACCTCATTCACGGTAGGGTGCATGGAGGGTTTATACAATAAATGTAAAAATAATTGTAAAATACCTATGTACATGAGTATGTCATGTCATTACCACCTCATTCACAGTAGGTTTATCTATCACTTTAATATAAATTTATGCTTGCATGCTGTTATTTATGAAGTAAAGGGTGGTTTGTTAACAGTACAGGGAGGGTTTATACAGTTTATACAGTGTAAACGTAAAAATAAATTAAAATATCTATGTACATGTACGGTGATCCTACTTCGCGAAAATTCCTCTATCGTGCCGGGTCACGGAACCAAACCTTCGTGACGAAGGATCACTGTATATATATATATATATATATATATATATATATATATATATATATATATATATATATATATATATATATATATATATATATATATATATATATATATATATTCCCTGCGTGTCGTAAAAGGCGACTAAAAGTGGACGGGGCGGGGGGACTGGGAATTCCCGAATCCCCCCCCTTGTATCAACCTCCTGCGAGACGTCAAAGAAGAAGGGGAGTAGAGGGGAGAATAACTTCTCCCGAAACTTTCCTTTCTTGATGTCGGCTACCCCCCAGTTTAAGGGGGAAACAGCCAAGGTATATATATATATATATATATATATATATATATATATATATATATATATATATATATATATATATATATATATATATATATATATATATATATATATATATATATATATATATATATATATATATATATATAATGATGATTATGATCTTTTCTTATCGTAATTCTCTTTGTACTCGTGGAAGAAGTGGTAAAAAAAAAAAAAAAAAAAAAAAGGAAAAAAAATAAATTTTTTTTCAAGGTGTTCCTACTTCGCGAAAATTCACCTATCGCGACTGGTCCCGGAACCAAACCCTCGCAATAAACGAGGGATTATTGTATGTATATATATATACTATATATATATATATATATATATATATATATATATATATATATATATATATATATATATATATATATATAATGATGATGATGATCTTTTCTTATCGTAATTCTCTTTGTACTCGTGGAAGAAGTGTAAGAAAAAAAATATATATATATATTTTTTTAAGATGTTCCTACTTCACGGATATTCACCTATCGCGGCCGGTCCCGGAACCGAACCCCGCGATAAACGAGTGATTACTGTATATATATGTATATATATATATATATATATATATATATATATATATATATATATATATATATATATATATATATATATATATATATATATATATATATATATACAGTGATCCCTTGTTATATCGTGGTTCACCTATTGCGGATTCACTGTAATAAATATATATATATATATATATATATATATATATATATATATATATATATATATATATATATATATATATATATATATATATATATATATATATATATATATATATATATATATATATATATATATATACAGTAATCCCTACCTAGGGCGGATCTTTATTTTTTTATTTATTTATTTTTTTTTTAAGATTATTGCGAAACCCTGCGATAAATGAGGGATTACTGTATCCAGTGTTCCTTTGATTATCGTGAAGGTTCGGTTCCGGGACCCGGGGAAAGACAGAAATTTTCGCGAAGTTGGATCACCCGATATGTACATAGATATTTTAATTTATTTTTACGTTTACACTGTATAAACTGTCTAAACCCTCCCTGTACTGTTAACAATCCACCCTTTACTTCATAAATAACAGCATGCAAGCGTAAATTTATATGAAAGTGATAAACTTACTGTGAATGAGGTAGTAATGACATGACATACTCATGTACATAGGTATTTTACAAGTATTTTTACTTTTACTGTATAAACCCTCCCTGCACTGTTAAAAAACCACCCATTACTTTATAAATAACAGCATGCAACGTAAATTTATATGTACGTGATAGGTAAACTTACCGTGAATGAGGTGGTAATGACGTTTGTAGACTCTATAGGAAATTATTCCGCAGCCAATAACAGCTTTACGGCTGTTATTCATTGAGGCCAAAATAGCGGCCGACATCCGTAAACCTTTTTCCTTCTTTCAACATATCTAAGAGTTTCACCATATCTGTTATGGTTAACATCTTCCTTTGCTGCTTAGGCTCACTACCAGAAGCCATAGAAGATGAAGGATGCTTGGGAGGCATTGCAAAGGTTAAAATATGCGAGTAAAATAATTACAAGCAAAAAGTATTAATAAGCACAACGTGAACGGCGCACACGTGAGTTAGACTGAACGAGTGAGGCGAGACAATGGAAGATGGTGGGAGAACCAAACTTCAATGAAAAAGCCAATCAGACCCCATGATACAGATCTCTCACTCTTTCAGCCAATAGTATTCCATGAACTATCTCAAGTAGGTGCAAGCCTTTGTTCGAAATGCTGATACCGGTATCGTATTTTACATGGTGCAATACTGTTAGTATTTATGTTTTTTACTATTTTTTACTGTTTTATTATTCTTAGGCTAAGAAATAAGTCTTTTTATCAAAAAAATCATGAAACTACTGAAAATTTTAGTATATATGCTAGCTCACGTAGGTGCGACCCCAATACATTGTACGCTATCGGACAGTATTTCACATGATGCAATACTGTGAGTTATACTGTATATATAAATTTATGTTTTTTACTATTTTTTACTATTTTATTACTCTTAGGCTAGGAAACACTTGTTTTATATATATATATATATATATATATATATATATATATATATAATATATATATATATATATATATATATATATATATATATATATATATATATATACAGTGTTCCTTCAATTATCGCGATGGTTCGGTTCCGGGACTCAGCGCGAGACAGGAAAATCACGGAGTAGGATCAGCCTATATGTACATAGATATTTTAATTTATTTTTACGTTTACACTCTATAAACCCTCCCTGTGCTGTTAACAAACCACCCTTTACTTCATAAATAACAGCATGCAACGTAAATTTATATGAAAGTGATAGATAAAATTACAGTGAATGAAGTGGTAATTACATGACATACTCATGTACATAGGCATTTTCCAATTAATTTTACGTTTACGTACTGCATAAACCCTCCCTGCACTGTTAAAAAAACACCCTTTACTTTATAAATAAGAGCAAGCAACGTAAATTTTTATGAAAGTGAATAAGGTGATGATGACGTGACATACTCATATACATAGGTATTTTACAATTATATTTACATTTACGTACTGAATAAACCCTCCCTGCACTGTTAAAAAAACACCCTTTACTTTATAAATAACAGCATGCAACGTAGGTGAGAGCCTTTTCGTTTTCCGAAACGCTGATAGTGGTATCGTATTTTACATGGTGCAATACCGTTAGTATTTATGTTTTTTATTATTTTTTACTGTTTTATTACTCTTAGGCTAGTAAATACTTATTTTATCAATAAAATAATGAAAATTTTAATATTCACTAGGTCACGTAGGTCAGAGCCTTTGCGTTTTCCGAAATGTGATACTGGTATCGTATTTTACATGGTGCAATACTGTTAGTACTGTATTTATGTTTTTTACTCTTTTTTACTGTTTTATTATTCTTAGGCTAGGAAAAACTTGTTTTATGAATAAAATAATGAAAATTTTAACATTCACTAGGGCACGTAGGTGAGAGCCTTTGCGTTTTCCGAAACGCTGATACCGGTATCGTATTTTACATGGTGCAATACTGTTAGTATTTATGTTTTTTACTATTTTTTACTGTTTTATTATTCTTAGGCTAAGAAATACGTTTTTTTATCAATAAAATCATGAAAGTACTGGAAATTTTAATGTACAGTATATGCTAGCTCACTTAGGTGTGACCCCAATACATTGTACGCTATCGGATACTGTTTGACATGATGCAATACCCTGTTGTTCCGGTTTTACGTCACGGACTCCCTTATCTACCAAGGGCTAGGACGGTTGCCTTCTTGCGAAGGACTTGTTTTGGCAGATGTAATCCTTACGCTGAGTGCATGCCCTTGCTAACCTCAGACCGTGACGGGGCGCGAACCCTCGACCTGACGCCTCAGAGTCGGAGACGGTACCGATTGAGCCACGGCGACTACATGATGCAATACCCTGTACTGTGAGTTATATATCTAAATTTATGTTTTTTACTATTTTTTACTGTTTTATTATTCGTAGGCTGGGAAATAATTTTTTTTTTATCAATTAAATAATGAAATTTGTTTTTGTTCAATAAAAAAATGAAAATACTGAAAATTTTTATTTTTTCAATATTTTAATATTTTTGCATATACCCAAAAAATAAAATAATAATTTACCAAAAAAAAAACCTGAGGTACAGTGAAAACGCGAGCCAAGAAACGCGATCCAGCGAAGGATCACTGTATATATATATATATATATATATATATATATATATATATATATATATATATATATATATATATATATATATATATATATACGTATATATATATATATATATATATATATATATATACTGTATATATATATATATATATATATATATATATATATATATATATATATATATATACTGTATATATATATATATATATATATATATATATATATATATATATATATATATATATATATATATATATATATATATATATATATATATATATATATATATATATATATATATATATATTTTTGCTTAGTATGAAGTATTCTTTTATCATATTCAAGCAAGCACCCTCAACCAAGAACTCTAAAGTTTACAGAAATATATCTTCTAATATATGTACAGTACTTCCATTAAGCATTTTACATCCTTGTTAGCTACTACATTTTTATTTCAGCTAATCTTATTATAATTGGAATAGTTTTCTAAACACATACCTTTCTCTCCTGTTCATATGTGTATGTATATATTCCATCTGTGTCGTTGAATACACAATAATTATTCATAGGAGTACAAGCTGATGTGGCTACTTTGAAAACTTCAGTCGCACAAGCTGCTGCAATAACAGCATTGGTTGAAGCTACTGCAGGTATAATTCTTTTCACTACTCCTTGGGTTAGTCTATACGTAACACCACTGATACCTGCAGAGAGAGTATAGATTTTATTACACAAGGAGAATGTAAAAAATACCAATGTTTACTTTGCTTGTCTTGATGATGTGACTACAGGGGATGCGGAGATTGATATATCCTTCCCAACTGCATATTATGCTTACCAATATACAATGATTGACAAGATTTAGATGGGCAAAGAATAATGAGCCCTCTACTGCTTTAGCTTTGATGGATATGGGGCTGAATAATAAAAATCATTGTTAGTATTCTACATAGGTCAGCCAAGATAGCCTTGCATAGATAGACAATCATGTGTCACTTAAGGGCATTTTATATATATATATATATATATATATATATATATATATATATATATATATATATATATATATATATATATATATATATATATATACAGTAATCCCCCCATTATCGCAGTAGTTCGGTTCCGGGACCCGGCGCGAGACAGGAAAACCGCGAAGTAGGATCAGCCTATATGTACATAGATATTTTAATTTATTTTTACATTTACTCTGTATAAACCCTCCCTGTAATGTTAACAAACCACCCTTTACTTCATAAATAACAGCATGCAACGTAAATTTATATGAAAGTGATAGATAAAATTACGGTGAATGAAGTGGTAATTACACGACATACTCATGTACATAGGTATTTTACAATAATAATTTGCCAAAAAAAAAACCGCGATACAGTGAAAACGCAAACCAAGAAACGCGATACAGCGGGGGATTACTGTATATATATATATATATATATATATATATATATATATATATATATATATATATATATATATATATATATATATATATATATATATATATATATATATATATATATATATATATATATATATAGAGGGATTCCTCATATAACACTGTTTCAAGTTACGTCGTTTGAGTTTATGACAAAAGCTGCTACAAAAAAAAAATCCATTTATTTTTCATTTTTATATTTTCAAAAATTTATTTTTGTCTAGTTTCCCTTACCCTTCCTCCCTGGTGGTCCTCTAGGAGTTAAAAGTCAGACCAGTTGGAGTAGCCAACGGTCATTTCACAGATGATGATATAAAGATGTGTACATTTTAAAATAATATTTCTTATCTGTATTTACCGATGAAAACTTGGAATATATTCCAGAAATAGAATACATATACACAGACTGTGCTTATAATATACTTAGTACAATAAATATTACAAGAGAGGATGTAATAAAAGAAATATTTATACTAGAGTATTAAAGAAGTGCAAGGCAGAGCTTAGTTGTCCACTAACTGCACTATTCTATAATTTAAAATTACGATTGGTACCCAAGGAGTGGAAATTGGCATATGTGGTACCAATATTTAAAATAGGAGAATGAATTAAAAAGAAAAACTATAGACCTGTATTTTTCTTTTTAAATTCAAAATAATTTTTCAATATAACCAACTGTATATAAAAAAAATAAAGCCACTAACTTTACAAAAGAATGAGATACTAGTTTAATATTTTTTATGTTTGTAAGTGTGTTTTATATTGTATAGTTTTGTTTTCTATACATTATGAATTGAATGTTCTTTTGCCTCTCCAGACTCACCTGCCTGCCGCTGTCTCATCAGCAGCTGACATAGCAAGCTTTCTCCTTATAAGCATGTCTCTCCCTCCCTATGTAAGCACCCCACATGAATACAGTATATTGTACCGGTACTATTTACAGTTTTGTTCGTAAGTTAGAATTATTTTTCCCACTGAAAAGCATGTAAATTCAATTAATCCGTTCCTAGTCACAATAAATATTCAATTTAAAATTTATTTAGTAACTAAAAACATGAAATATAATACAGGTTATATGTATTTCATCTATAAAAGGAAAATTACATTAATAGTAGAAAGGAATTCTACTCTACTAAAGTAAAACATGTACATATTAAGGTATACAGTATACACTAGATGATACCCAGTCTAAAATAGCAAAGTCCAACACTTAGAAAAAGTTTTCACATTCTCCCACTAATAACACATACAGTAGGAAGAGTACATAGTAGCTAAAAAAAATTAATGTAGGTAAGAAACAGTACTGTATTTACCTTTGTGGTTGACTGTTGCTGGCATATGTGGATGGTGGTGGAGGAGGGGGACAAATTTTTGAAAGGAGAGTCCCCTTCCATAAATACTTTAACTATCTTAGGAGCCATAATAAGGGCTATCTGAAAGGTAAAAGATTGGAAAATAAAGCAAAAACTATGAGCAGATCACGAACGAACCACACAGCACGGGCACCAATGCAGAACTGAGAGTGGGTAAGTGGGACACGTGTTGCTTGGCCAACATATGCTTGTTCGTGGGTTGGATTTTGTTAGTGGGTTGGAGTTAAAATTTCTTCAAATTTTTTTTCGTGGGTTGGTTTGTTCGTGGGTTGGGGTCACCACTGTATATATATATATATATATATATATATATATATATATATATATATATATATATATATATATATATATATATATATATATATATATATATATATATATATATATATACAGTTCCTTCGTTTATCGCGAAGGTTCGGTTCCAGGACCCGGTGCGAGACAGGACATAGATATTTAATTTATTTTTACGTTTACACTGTATAAACTGCATAAACCCTCCCTGTACTGTTAACAAACCACCCTTTACTTCATAAATAACAGCATGCAAGCATAAATTTATATAAAAGTGATAGATAAAGTTACTGTGAATGAGGTGGTAATGACATGACATACTCATGTACATAGGTAATTTACAATTATATTTACTTTTACTGTATAAACCCTCCCTGTACTGTTAAAAAACCACCCTTTACTTTATAAATAACAGCATGCAACGTAAATTTATATGCACATGATAGGTAAACTTACCGTGAATGAGGTGGTAATGAGTTTGTAGACGCCAGAGGAAATTATTCCGCAGCCAATAACAGCTTTACGGCTGTTATTCATTGAGGCCAAAATAACGGCCGACATCAGTAAAGCTATTTCCTTCTTTCAACATATCTAAGAGTTTCACCTTATCTGTTATGGTTAACATCTTCCTTTGCCACTTAGGCTTACTACCAGAAGCCTTAGAAGACGAAGGATGCTTGGGAGGCATTGCAAAGGTTAAAATACGCGAGAACGTATTAATAAGCAAAACGTGAACGGCGCACACGTGGGTTAGACTGAACGAGTGAGGCGAGACAATTGAAGATGGTGGGAGAACCAAACTTCAATGAAAAATCCAATCAGACCCCATGATACAGATCTCTCACTCTTTCAGCCAATAGCATTCCATGAACTATCTCACGTAGGTGAGAGCCTTTGTCCGAAACGCTGATACGGGTATCGTATTTTACATGGTGCAATACTGTTAGTATTTATGTTTTTTACTATTTTTTACTGTTTTATTATTCTCAGGTTAAGAAATGTGTCTTTTTTATCAATAAAACCATGAAACTACTGGAAATTTTAATATATATGCTAGCTCACGTAGGTGCGACCCCAATACACTGTACGCTATCGGACAGTATTTCACATGATGCAATACCGTGAGTTATGTATCTAAATTTATGTTTTTTACTATTTTTTACTGTTTTATTACTCTTAGGCTAGGAAATACTTGTTTTATCAATAAAATAATGAAAATTTCAATATGTACTAGCTCACGTAGGTGCGAACCTTTTCGTTTTCCGAAACGCTGATACCGGTATCGTATATTACATAGTGCAATACTGTTAGAATTTATGTTTTTTACTATTTTTTACTGTTTTATTATTCTTAGGCTAAGAAATACGTTTTATTACCAATAAAATCAGGAAACTACTGGAAATTTGAAAATATGCTAGCTAACGTAGGTGCGACCCTTTGCGTTTTCCGAAACACTGATACCGGTATCGTACTTTCTATGGTGCAAAGTTACATGTTTAAATTTATGTTTTTTTACTATTTCTTACTGTTTTATTATTCGTAGGCTCGGAAATAGATTTTTTTTATCAATTAAATGAAATAAAAAAAAAAAAATGAAAATACTGAAATTTTTATTTTTTTAATATTTTAATATTTTTGCATATACCCAAATAAAAAATATTGCCAAAAAAAATCGCGATACAGTCAATTCGTGAGGGAAGAAATACGATAGAGCGAAGGATCACTGTGTATATATATATATATATATATATATATATATATATATATATATATATATATATATATATATATATATATATATATATATATATATATATATATATATATATATATATATATATATATATATATATATATATATATATATATATATATATATATATATATATATACAGTGTTCCTTCAATTATCGCGAAAGTTCGGTTCCGGGACGCGGTGCGTGACAGAAAAATCGCGGAGTAGGATCAGCCTATATGTACATAGATATTTTAATTTATTTTTACGTTTACACCGTATAAACTTTATAAACCCTCCTGTACTTTTAAAAAACCACCCTTTACTTTATAAATAACAGCATGCAACGTAAATTTATATGTACGTGATAGGTAAACTTACCTTATCTTTTATAGTTAACATTTTCCTTTGCCGCTTAAGCTCACTACAAGAAGCCTTAGAAGATGAAGGATGCTTGGGAGGCATTGCAAAGGTTAAAATATGCGAGTAAAAAAATCACAAGCAAAACGTATTAATAAGCACAACGTGAACGGCGCACACGTGACTTAGACTGAACAAGTGAGGCGAGACAATGGAAGATGGTGGAAGCCTTTGTCCGAAACGCTGATAGCGGTATCGTATTTTACATGTTGCAATACTGTTAGTATTTATGTTTTTTACTAATTTTTACTGTTTTATTATTCTTAGGCTAAGAAATACGTTTTTTTATCAATAAAATCATGAGACTACTGGAATTTTAATATATATGCTAGCTCACGTAGGTGCAACCCCAATACATTGTACGCTATCGGACACTATCTCACGTAGGTGCGAGCCTTTGTCCGAAACGCTGATACCGGTATCGTATTTTACATGTTGCAATACTGTTAGTACAGTGTTACCCCAATTATTCGCGCTTCCTGGTTCGCTTTCTCACTCTCTCGCGGTTTTATTTTGGATAAATTATTATTTTATATCATGGGTATATGCAAAAATATTAAAATATTAAAAAAAAAAATTCTCAGTATTTTCATTTTTTTTATTGAAAAAAAAAACATATTTCATTATCTAATTGATAAAAAAAAAATTATTTCCCAGCCTACGAACAATAAAACAGTAAAAAATAGTAAAAAACATAAATGTAGATAGATAGATAGATAGATAGATACATTTATTGACCACCTCTTTTGAAAAGTACAGTATATTCTTTACAAAAGGAATATTTGGTCCAAATTACAGTGAATAATTACGATAGATTTTGTACAATCATCAACTAAGTAGATGAATTTTAAATTAATATACATTGTACTAATAACTGAATGATATACGTACGTACAGTATAACTCACAATATTGCATCATACGAAATAGTGTTCGATAGCGTACGATGTATTGGGGTCGCAGCTACGTGAGCTAGCGTATATATTTATATTTCCAGTAGTTTCATGATTTTACTGATAAAAAACACGTATTTATTAGCCTAAGAATAATAATACAGTAAAAAATAGTAAAAAACATAAATACTAACAGTACTGCAACATGTAAAATACGATACCGCTACCAGTGTTTTGGACAAAGACTCGTTCAGTCTAACTCACGTTTTGCTTGTGTTCGATAGCGTACAATGTATTGGGGTCGAAGCTACGTGAGCTAGCATATATATTTATATTTCCAGTAGTTTCGTGATTTTATTGATAAAAAAAAACGTATTTCTTAGCCTAAGAATAATATAACAGTAAAATATAGTAAAAAACATAAATACTAACAGTATTGCAACATGCAAAATACGATACCGCTATCGCAACATGTAAAATACGATACCGCTATCAGCGTTTCGGACAAAGGCTTCCACCATCTTCCATTGTCTCGCCTCACTCGTGTGCGCCATTCATGTTGTGCTTATTATTATTAATATGTTTTGCTTGTGATTTTTTTACTCGCATATTTTAACCTTTGCAATGCCTCCCAAGCATCCTTCATCTTCTAAGTCTTCTTGTAGTGAGCCTAAGCGGCAAAGGAAAATGTTAACCATTGTAGATAAAGTGAAACTCTTAGATATGTTGAAAGAAGGAAAAAAGTTTGTGGATGTCGGCCGCTATTTTACGTAAACGTAAAAATTATTGTAAAATATGGAACCTATTAATGTCAAGTCATCATCACCTCATTCATGGTAAGTTTTCCTATCACTTTCATAAAAAAATTACGTTGCTTGTTGTTATTTATAATGTAAAGGGTGTTTTTTTAACAGTACAGGGAGGGTTTATACAGTGTAAACGCAAAAATACATTAAAATATCTATGTACATATAGGCTGATCTCTACTCCGCGGATTTCCGGGTTCGCGCCGGTTCCCGGAACCGAACTACCGCGATAAGTGAGGCAACAATGTATTTATGTTTTTTACTATTTTTTACTGTTTTATTATTCTTAGGCTAAGAAATACGTTTTTTTATCGATAAAATCATGAAACTACTGGAAATATAAATATATATGCTAGCTCACGTAGCTGCGACCCCAATACATTGTACGCTATCGGACACTTTCACATGATGTAATACTGTGAGTTATACTGTACAGTGTGTCCACAAAGTCTGGTTACATAGGAAATTTCACTATGCAGACCTAGTCAATCGAATTCACCTGAATTTTGTAAAGCGCATCAAATTATGCATTGAAAATAATGGAAATCATATTGAAAATATTATTTGTTAACATTAGATTTAAATAAATTTTTTTTGTTTTAAAAGTATGTGGTAATCTCCTGTGTACCCAGACGAAGTCTGGGTACACAGGAGATTACCACATACTTTTAAAACAAAACAATTTTATTTAAAGCTAAAGTTAATAAATAATATTTTCAATATGATTTCCATAATTTTCAATGCATAATTTGATGCGCATTACAAAATTTAGGTGAACTCAATTGAATAGTTCTGCATAGTGAAGTTTCCTAGGTACCCAGACTTTTTGGACACCCTGTAAGTATATCTAAATTTATGTTTTTTACTATTTTTTACTGTTTTATTATTCGTAGGCTGGGAAATAATTTTTTTTTATCAATTAGATAATGAAATATGTTTTTTTTCAATAAAAAAAAATGAAAATACTGAAAATTTTTTTTTTAATATTTTAATATTTTTGCATATACTCCAAAATAAAATAATAATTTGCCAAAAAAAAAATCGTGGTACAGTGAAAACGTGAGCCAAGAAATGCGATACAACGAAGGATCACTGTATATACAGTATATATATATATATATATATATATATATATATATATATATATATATATATATATATATATATATATATATATATATATATAATATATATATATATACCTAGTTCTCGGAATAATGCCAAGATAGGTTCTCAGAAGCGATGGTTAAATGGAAAATCGTTATTGCTTATCGCTCATACTGACTCATCATTGGGGTTATTCCACATAACACATAATATCAAGGTAAGAGGAATCTAATTCAAACTACAAGCTACTCATTGTGTCTAATGTCACGTCGAAGATGATTAGACCATTCACTAGTGAAGGAGATGTGGTTGCATGGATAAAGAAAGTTCAGTTGGTGGCTAATTTGCAGAAGATTTCTAACTTGGCTTCTTTTATTCCACTGTATTTGTAGGGGGATGCTCTTTCTTTGTATTTAGAAATGAGTGATAATGACCAGGGTGATTCAGAAAAAATAGTAGCTATGTTAAAAGATGAATTTTCTGACGGAGCATTCATAGCTTATGCCAAATGGGTTAGATTCAAGTGGACATAAGACGTTGGCTGGGCTAGCTGGGTTTAAGGGGGATGGTTTGGAAAGCATTGTTTGTTTGACTTTTGTCAATGGATTTCCAGATAAAATACGTATAGCTTTGCGACAAGTCAATGAGATTTTAACTAAGCCTGTTAGTGAGCTGATTAATGCAGCAAGAATTTTGTGTAAAACTAGGGCTGATGAGGAGCATGTTGTTACAGTGGTAAGGATGTTTGAGTTGCCAATAAAGGGCAGTGGCAGTAAGGAAATCAAGGGGAGATGCTTTAGGTGTGGTGGTCCTCATTTAATCAAATACACCTAGTTCTCAGAATAACACCTAGATAGGTTCTCAGAAGTGACAGGTAAATGGAAAATCACGTGAAAAAGCGAGTCATTTTCCATAGGAAACAATGATAAGGGGCATAGATACGTTCCACAACCTTATATAGACACACTATGCCAAAGATAAAATATAAGTAAAACATATTTTATAAGTACATAACAAAGCAAAAAGACCTGTAGTTATTTATATTAACATGCAAATAGTGTACAGTATAAAAGATATACAGATTTACTGTATAGTACACAAATTAATGCACTCTATTATGTTGTGGGCAACAGGCATACACTGGGACGTGCATGGTGGCAGTGAGCACAAGGATGCAAATTTTTGCCGCTCCGTATCAGCTGATGCACCCTTGCACGCTATTTCCCTGAGGATATTGGATCGTAAGTTTGTTTGCTGTTTATTCTTAATCCTTTTTTTCCATTATCTTCATAATATTTGATCACATTAAGCGGTACAAGAGGAGGAGGATGCGGGAGAACGAACCCCTATCGGCAAACGTTTTATCTATTCCGTATCAGTTTATGCTTATCACTATTCAGGCACAATATCTTACTCACAAAATATTTATTTACTCTTTCTATTTGGGGATTATCTAATTTTCAAGATTATATATGTATTATTTATATTCCTTGGTTCTAAACAATATTCTATCTTTTTTACATATCGACCGTGCAGCTCGAAATCTAAACATAAACAAAGTCAGCTGAGAGAAAAAGAAAACTATACAATTCGTTACAAAGACAACGTATATCGGGGAAACTTAAATGAAATATATATATTCTCTACACGCTATTTCCCTGACGATAATATATCGAGAGTTTATTTGCTGTTTGTTCTTAATGCTTTTTTTAAATTTTCTTCATAAAATTCGATCGCATTAAACGGTAGAAGAGGAGGAGGATGCGGGAGAACGAACCTCTATCGGCAAACGTTTTGTCACACTTCCGTATCAGCTGATGCACCCTCACACGCTATTTCCCTGACGATATTATATCGGAAATTTGTTTGCTGTTTGTTCTTTAATGCTTTTTTTTTCAATTTTCTTCATAATATTCGATCGCATTAAGCGGTAGAAGAGGAGGAGGATGCGGGAGAACGAACCTCTATCTGCAAACGTTTTGTCACACTTCCGTATAAGCTGATGCACCCTCGCACGCTATTTCCCTGACAATATTATATTGAAAATTTGTTTGCTGTTTGTTCTTAATGCTTTTTTCAATTTTCTTTATAATATTCTATCGCATTAAGCGGTAGAGGAGGAGGAGGATGCGGGAGAACGAACCTCTAGCGGCACGTTTGTCACATTTCCGTATCAGCTAATGCGCCCTCGCACGCTATTTCCCTGACGATATTATATAGAAAATTTGTTTGCCGTTTGTTCTTAATATCTTTTTTCAGTTTTCTTCATAATATTCGATCGCATTAAGAGGTAGAAGAGGAGGAGGATGCGGGAGAACGAACGTCCATTGGCAAACGTTTTGTCACACTTCCGTATTAGCTGATGCACCCTCACACGCTATTTCCCTGACAATATTATATAGAAAATTTGCTTGCTGTTTATTCTTAATGCTTTTTTCAATTTTCTTCATAATATTCGATCGCATTAGGCTGTAGAAGAGGAGTAGGATGTGAGAGAACGAACCTCTATCGGCAAAAGTTTTGCTACTTCCATATCAGCTGATGCACCTTCACACGCTATATCCCTGACAATATTATATTGAAAATATGTTTGCTATTTGCTCTTAATGCTTTTTTCAATTTTCTTCATAATATCCGATCGCATTAAGCGGTAGAAGAGGAGGAAGATGGCGGAAAAGTGCCTCCTAGGCGGTCGATATTTTACTAAAATGAAAATCTTTTTAGAATTTTTTGCATGAGCGTTATTCGCGAATTTCGATTTGTTTTACTATTATTTTTTAGGGGCGTTATTGCAATTTCACGGTTAAAAAAAATGCAGAGAAAACGAACAAGGTGTATACAGCAATCCCTTGTTTATTGCGGGTGTTACGTTCCGGGACCACCTGCGATAGGTGAAAATCCGCAAAGTAGTAGCACCATATTTAATATTTTTATATATTTTTACCTTTATAAACCCTCCCTGCACTGTTAACAACTTACCCTTTTAATAAGTGCGCAAGCGTAAAGTTATATGAGTGTGACAGGTAAGTTTACCATAAATAACAGAGCGCAAGCGTAAAGCTTTATGAGTGTGATAGATAAGTTTACCGTGAATAACCTATACGTACTGTACAAAAATAATACTTATAATAATAACACATTATATTTATAATAACAATAATGATAAGACAATAACTTTTCGAGACTAACATGTGAGAGCAGAGAGGGGTACAGTAATGATGACGATGAGGGTGATGTTGACGTTTATATACTGCACAGCCAATGCCAGTGCGAAAGACACACACGTAATAACTGAATGGGTGAGGCGAGACAAGGGAAGATGCTGGAAGAATCAAGCTTCAATCAAAAAGCCAATCAGACCCCAGGATACAGAACACAATTCTGTGAATAGTTGTCTCCCACCCATCAGCCATTATCATCTCATATACTATCTCACGTAGTTGCGACCCTTTGTGTTTTCCATGATGCAGATATCTAAGCAGCACATACCGTACCTGTATTGTATTTTATATGGTGCAATACTGTGAGTTACATGTTTAAATTTATGTTTTTTACAATTTTTTACTGTTTCATTATTCTTAGGCTAGGAAATACTTTTTTTTATCAATAAAATAATGAAAATGCTGGAAATTTTAATATTTTCACATATCGTGGAGTCCCACAATATACCCAGAA
Organism: Halocaridina rubra; assembly: GCA_037179515.1. NCBI lineage: Eukaryota > Metazoa > Arthropoda > Malacostraca > Decapoda > Atyidae > Halocaridina > Halocaridina rubra. Next base: position 18,234 of record JAXCGZ010021581.1, read on the forward strand.
AATCTGCAATATAAAATACATATGCTTGCCATAAAAACACGCGATGCACTGAATCCGCGGAAGATGAGCCGCGATACAGTGAGGGATAACTGTATATACAGTACTCCCTCGTTTATCGCGGGGGTTTGGTTCCGGGACCGGCTGCGATAGGAGAATTTCCGCGAAGTAGGAACACCTTAAAAAAAAAAAAAAAAATCTTTTTTTTTTACACTTCTTCCATGAGTACAAAGAGGATTACAATAAGAAAAGGTCATCATAATCACATATATATATATATATATATATATATATATATATATATATATATATATATATATATATATATATATATATATATATATATATATATATATATATATATATATATATATATATACAGTGTTCCCCAGGTAATTCGCGTTTCTTGGTTCGCGTTCTCACTGTATCGCATTTTTTTTTTGGATAAATTATTATTTAATTTTTTGGGCATAGGCAAAAAAATTTAAGTATTGAAAAAAAAAAATTCAGTATTTTAATTTTTTTTATTGAAAACAAAAAAATTTCATTATATAATTGATAAAAAATTATTATTTCCCAGCCTACGAATAATAAAACAGTAAAAAATAGTAAAAAGCATAAATTTAGATATACGTACGTACAGCATAACTCACAGTATTGTATCATGCGAAATAGTGTCCGATAGCTATGTGAGCTAGCATATATATTTATATTTCCAGTAGTTTCATGATGTTATTGATAAAGAAAACGTATTTCATAGCCTGAGAATAATAAAACAGTAAAAAATAGTAAACAGTATTGCACTACGTAAAATACGATACCGGTATCGGTGTTTCGGAAAGCGCAAAGGCCCTCACCTTCGTGACCCAGTGAATATTAAAATTTTCATTATTTTATTGATAAAACAAGTATTTCCTAGCCTAAGAATAATAAAACAGTAAAAAATAGTAAAAACATAAATTTAGATATACGTACGTACAGCATAACTCACAGTATTGCATCATGTAAAAAATGTAGTGTCCGATAGCTACGTGAGCTAGCATATATATTTATATTTCCAGTAGCTCTCACCTACGTGAGATAGTTCATGGAATGCTATTGGCTGAAAGGTCGGGAGACGACGAATCACAGAATTATTTTTCAATATGTTCTGTATCATGGGGTCTGATTGGCTTTTTCATTGCAGTTTGCTTTTCCCTCCAATTTCCAATGTGCCGCCTCATTCGCTCTGTCTAACTCTCGTGTGCGCCATTCTCGTTGTGCTTATTAATACATTTTGCCTGTGATTTTTTTACTCGCATATTTTAACCTTTGCAATGCCTCCCAAGCATCCTTCATCTTCTAAGGCTTCTTGTAGTGAGCCAAAGCAGCAAAGGAAACTGTTAACCATTGTAGATAAAGTGGAACTCTTAGATATGTTGAAAGAAGGAAAAAAGTTTGTGGATGTTGGCCGCTATTTTACGTAAACGTAAAAATAATTGTAAAATACCTATGTATGTCACGTCATCATCATCTCATTCACGGTAAGTTTTCCTATCACTTTCATAAAAATTTACGTTGCTTGCTGTTATTTATAATGTAAAGGGTGTTTTTTTGACAGTGCAGGGAGGGTTAAACAGTACATAAAAGTAAAAATAATTGTAAATGAGTATGTCATGTAATTACCACTTCATTCACAGTAATTTTATCTACCACTTTCATATAAATTTACGTTGCATGCTGTTCTTTATGAAGCAAAGGGTAGTTTGTTAACAGTACTGGGAGAGTTTATACAGTGTAAACGTAATAATAAATTAAAATATCTATGTACATATAGGCTGATCCTACTCCGCGGTTTTCCTGGTTCGTGCCGGGTCCCGGAACCGAACTACCACGATAAGGAGGGAACACTGTATAAATATAATATATATATATATATATATATATATATATATATATATATATATATATATATATATACTGGCATTTATTATTCTACTAGGAATCCTGTTCCATGCATCAGCTACTCTGCGGTATTACCAAGCCAACTTTCACCAATTTCCCTTCTGAACCTAAATTTATCGAGCTTAAATCCATTACCCATTACGAGTTCTGGTTTGATCATGAATTTTTAAAACTTTATTAATTATCACTCATGTAATGACCTGTCACATGTGAAGGGATTATAAAAGATGCGTAATGAATATCCAGCTCTCTGCTGGGTTTTAATATACCTTTGCACTACTTTCATGATGTCTATTCCAAAAATTCTCCTTAGATCTTCTTCTTCTTCTTCTTCTTCTTCTTCTTCTTCTTCTTCTTATTATTATTATTATTATTATTATTATTATTATTATTATTATTATTATTTTTAACAATAATTTTCCTTTGATGATGATTGTGGAGATTATTATTATTATTATTATTTTATTATTATTATTATTATTATTATTACGAATTTGTAATTAAACCATTATTTTTACAATAAATAATGTAGTTTTGGTTGAATGAACAAGAGTTAATTAAAGATATCTCTCTCTCTATCTTTCTCTCTCCAACATTCTATTCTACCCAACCCCCCACACTCTTTGTCCCAGCCAACTAGGGAGGGGCACTGTACACAGTTATTAAAGTAAAGAAACCGACAGATGTACAATGTTGAGCCCTTAATAATAATAATAATAATAATAATAATAATAATAATAATAATAACAATAAAAATAATGATGATAATAATCTCCACAATCATTATCAAAGGAAAATTATTGTTGCCAATAATAATAATAATAAGATCTAAGAAGAATTATTGGAATAGACATCATGAAAGTAATGCAGAGGTATATTAAAACCCAGCAGAGAGCTGGATATTCGTTACACATCTTTTATAATCCCTTCACATCTGACAGGTCATTACACTCTCCATTGCTATTTCTCTTTACAGCCTGATGTGACAAACTATCGTCCCATTTCCCTGCTACCCATTTTCTCTAAAATATTAGAAAAAATTGTTGCATGCCAACTTATGTCATATTTAGAATCAAATAGAATAATAAGTATTAACCAGCATGGTTTCAGACCGAAACTTTCGACGGAAACTGCACTGCTTAAAGTTACGAATAGTATATATAATAATATAGATATGAAAAAAATATCTCTTCTCGTATTATTAGACTTATCAAAAGCCTTCGACAGTGTAAACCATGAAATTCTTTTAAGTAAATGTATTAACTTAAATATTGATCCAAGCTGGTTTAGCGAGTATCTATCTAATCGTAAACAGTCCATACGTCTTAAAAACATTATCTCTGTGCCAAAAAATGTATCATTTGGTGTTCCACAGGGATCAGTACTTGGTCCTATCCTCTTCTCCATTTACGTAAATGATCTATCTTCTTTCATTTCTGACTGTCTAGTCGTACAATATGCAGATGACACTCAACTACTCCTTATTGGTGATATTAATAATCTCCCAGAGCTAACTTTAAGAGCAGAAAACACTCTGTCAAATATTAAAACCTATTTTCAAGAAATTGGGCTGTTAATTAACGAAAGTAAAACACAGTGCATATTTATTGGTTCAAGGTTCCACATAGCACAAATTCCAGAAAACACAACAATTAATTTTTGCGACAATATTATCACACCTAGCAAAACAGTCAAAAACCTAGGAATTCACTTTGATAACCACATGTTGTTTGATTCCCACATAGATAAAGTATGCAAAAAGGTTACAGGAACATTAATGTACTTATCACGTATAAAAGACAATTTTGAGACTACCACTCGAATAACTGTTGTTGAATCTCTAGCCCTAAGTCACATTAATTACTGCACAACTGTTTGGGGATCTACCACTAAGACTCAGATAAACAGAATACAGAAGCTTATTAATTTTGCAGCTCGAGTTGCCCTGGGAGGAATAAGAAAATATGACCACATCACACCAGCTCTCAATAAACTTGGGTGGCTGCAGGCAGAAAATAAGGTCGCTTATGCTATTTATGTTTTTGTATTCAAAATTTTGGACCATCATTATCCTAGCTGGCTATTTGATTTAAAAACAGTCAGGGATATAAGGGGAACCAACACAAGACAGAGCAGTGAGCTCTTTATTCACAGAACAAACACAGAAGCAGGTTCAAAGATGATCACTATCAAAGGGCCAACACTCTGGAATAATATTCCAGAGCATCTTAAAAATGCATCCTCCTTCACAGCTTTCAAAGGCAAACTATATAGTTTTCTTTTGGACAAATAGTTGCTGCTCATTAAGAACTAATTATTCTCATTGTAAGGAAACAAATATGGAAATGATGCTGATAATAACGATCCTGTATCTAGTGGCATACTTACTACTTTATTATTAACATTATTGTTAACATTTTTAGTACAGAATTATTATTTTCTATGAAAGCTACATTTAACTATATGTCTAACCCTCTCATTTATTAGTTTAATTACATGTCTACTTATAAGTTACTATTAATGTTGAATAACCATTGTACAAAATGGAAATAAATGTTTTGATTTCATATGATTTGATTTTGATAAAGGCTGTTTTATTTTATAATTTTTTGGCCCATCCGTTTTTTTTTTTTTTTTTTTTTTTTTTTTTTTTAATCTGCAATACAGTGAATCCGCGATAGATGAACTGTGACATAGCGAGGGATTACTGTGTATATATATATATATATATATATATATATATATATATATATATATATATATATATATATATATATATATATATATATATATATATATATATATATATATATATATATAGTGTTGCCTCACTTATTGCGGTAGTTCGGTTCCGGGACCCGGCGCGAACCCGGCAATCCGTGGTGTAGAGATCAGCCTATATGTACATAGATATTTTAATGTATTTTTACATTTACACTGTATAAACCCTCCCTGTACTGTGAAAAAAACACCCTTTACATTATAAATAACAGCAAGCAACGTAATTTTTTTATGAAAGTGATAGGAAAACTTACCGTGAATGAAGTGATGATGACTTGACATTAATAGGTTCCATATTTTACAATAATTTTTACGTTTACGTAAAATAGCGGCCGACATTCACAAACTTTTTTCCTTCTTTCAACATATCTAAGAGTTTCACTTTATCTACAATGGTTAACATTTTCCTTTGCCGCTTAGGCTCACTACAAGAAGCCTTACAAGATGAAGGATGCTTGGGAGGCATTGCAAAGGTTAAAATATGCGAGTAAAAAAATCACAAGCAAAACATATTAATAATAATAAGCACAACATGAATGACGCACACGAGTGAGGGGAGACAATGGAAGATGGTGGAAGCCTTTGTCCGAAACGCTGATAGCGGTATCGTATTTTACATGTTGCAATACTGCTAGTATTTATGTTTTTAATTATTTTTTACTGTTATATTATTCTTAGGCTAAGAAATACGTTTTTTTTATCAATAAAATCATGAAACTACTGGAAATATAAATATATGTGCTAGTTCACGTAGCTTCGACCCCAATACATTGTACGCTATCGAACACAAGCAAAACGTGAGTTAGACTGAACGAGTCTTTGTCCAAAACACTGATAGCGGAATCGTATTTTACATGTTGCAATACTGTTAGTATTTATGTTTTTTACTATTTTTTACTGTTTTATTATTCTTAGGCTAATAAATGTTTTTTTTATCAATAAAATCATGAAACTACTGGAAATATAAATATATATGCTAGCTCACGTAGCTGCGACCCCAATACATTATACGCTATCGAACACTATTTCGTATGATGCAATACTGTGAGTTATACTGTACGTACGTATAACATTCAGTTATTAGTACAATGTATATTAATTTAAAATTCATCTACTTATTTGATGATTGTACAAAATCTATTGTATTTATTCACTGTAATTTGGACCAAATATTCCTTTTGTAAAAATTATACTGTACTTTTCAAAAGAGGTGGTCAATAAACGTATCGATCTATCTATCTACATTTATGTTTTTTACTATTTTTTACTGCTTTATTATTAGTAGGCTAAGAAATAATTTTTTTTTTATCAATTAGATAATGAAATATGTTTTTTTCAATAAAAAAAAAATGAAAATGCTGAGAATTTTTTTTTTTAATATTTTAATATTTTTGCATATACCCATGAAATAAAATAATAATTCATCCAAAAGAAAACCGCGATAGAGTGAGAAAGCGAACAAGGAAGCGCGAATAACTGGGGTAACACTGTGTATATATATATATATATATATATATATATATATATATATATATATATATATATATATATATATATATATATATATATATATATATATATATATATATATATATATATATATATACATATATATATATATATATATATATATATATATATATATCTCCTCAGTGCTCCCTCGTTTATCGTGGAGGTTCGGTTCCGGGACCAGCCACGAAAGGTGAAAATTCGTGAAGTGGGAGCAGCATATTTATTACAGGTATTTAACATTTACTTTTACCTTTAGTGTATAAACCCACCTGAACTGTTAACAACTCACTCTTTACTTTATTAATAACAGCATATCTAACAGTTTTACCTTATCTGCTATGGTCAACATCTGCCGCTTAGGTTCACTACCAGAAGCCTTAGAAGATGAGGGACGCTTAAACGGCATTGCAGGGGTTGAAAAAATATCTCAAAAAACCAAGCACAACGTATTAAGAGGCACAGCGAGAAAGGCGCACACAAGAGTAACTGAATGGGTGAGGCGAGACAATGGAAGATGCTGGGAGAATCAAGCTTCAATCAAAAAGCCATTCAGACACCAGTATACAGAACACAATTCTGAGATTAGTCGTCTCCCACCCAACATCCAATAGCATCCCATGTACTATCTCATGTAGGTGTGACCTGTTTCGTTTTCCAAGACAGTATCGTATTTTATATGATGCAATACTGTGAGTTACATGTTTAAATTTATGTTTTTTACAATATTTTACTGTTTCATTATTCTTATGTTAAGAAATACTGTTTTTCAACAATAAAATAATGAAAATACTGGAAATTTAAATATGTAGTATCTCACGTAGGTACAACCTTTTGCGTTTTCCGAAACGCCGAACTCGGTATCGTATTTTATAAGATGTAATACTGTATTGTGAGTTACATATTTAAATTTATGATTTTTACTATTTTTTACTGTTTTCTTATTCTTATATTATGAGATACTGTTATTTAACAATAAAATAATGAAAACACTGGAAATTTTAATATGTGCTATCTCACATAGGTGCAACCCTTTGCATTTTCCGAAACGCCAAACTCGGTATTGTATTTCATATGCTGCAATACTGTGAGTTACATGTTTAAATTTATGTGTTTTACAATTTTTTACTGCTTTATTATTCATAAGTTATAAAATACTGTTTTTTAAGAATAATGAAAATACTTGAAATTTTAATATGTAATATCTCATGTAGGTACAGCCCTTTGCGTTTTCCGAAACGCCGAACACTGTATCGTATTTTAAATGATGCAATACTATACTGTGAGTTACGTTTAAATTTATGTTTTTTTTAATATTTTTTACTGTTTTATTATATTTTTGTTTTGAAATACTGTTTTTTTTTAACAATAAAATCATGAAAATACTGGAAATTTTAATATGCACTATCTCACGTAGGTACAACCTTATGCGTTTTCCGAAACGCCGAACTCGGTATCGTATTTCATATGATGCAATACTGTACTGTGAGTTACAATTTTAAATTTATGTTTTTTACTATCTTTTACTGTTTTATTATTCTTATGTTATGAAATACTGTTTTTTAACAATAAAATAATGAAAATACTGGAAATTTTAATATGTACTATTTCATGTAGGTACAACCCTTTGCGATTTCCGAAACGCCGAACTCGGTATCGTATTTTATATGATGCAATTGTCGATTCCTGTGATATACCCACAAAATCTCAGATATAAAATACATATGCTCGCCATAGGTAGATCGTGATATAGCGAGGGATTACTGTATATATACACCTGGTTCTCAGAATAACGCGGACATAGGTTCTCAGAAGTTACGAGTAAATGAAAAATCACGTGAAAAAAATAGTCACTTTCCATAGGAAACAATGATAAAGGGCATAGCTCGTTCCACACCCGTCCATAGACACACTATACCAAAGATATAAGATAAGTAAAACATATTTTATAAGTACATAACAAAGCAGAAAGACCTGTAGTTATTTATATTAACATGCAAATAGTGTACAGTAAAAAAAGATATACAGATTTACTGTACAGGAAACAAGTTAATGCACTCTATTATGCCATTGGCAACCGGCTTACACTGGGACGTACATGGTTGCCAGACACACTATACCAAATATATAAGTAAAACATATTTTATAAGTACATACCAAAGCAGAAAGACCTGTAGTTATTTATATTAACATGCAAATAGTGTACAGTATAAAAGATATACATATTTACAGTACAGTAAACAAATTAATGCACTCTATTATGCCGTTGGCAACAGGCTTACACTGGGACGTGCATGGTGGCCAAACACACTATACCAAAGATATAAGATAAGTAAAACATATTTTATAAGTACATAACAGAGCAGAAAGACCTGTAGTTATGTATATTAACATGCAAATAGTGTACAGTAAAAAAAGATATACAGATTTAATGTACAGGAAACAAGTTAATGCACTCTATTATGCCGTTGGCAACAGGCTTACACTGGGACGTGCATGGTGGCCAGACACACTATACCAAAGATATAAGTAAAACATATTTTATAAGTACATAATAAAGCAGAAAGACCTGTAGTTATTTATATTAACATGCAAATAGTGTACAGAATAAAAGATATACATAATTTACAGTACAGTAAACAAATTAATGCACTCTATTATGCCGTTGGTAACAGGCTTACACTGGGACGTGCATGGTGGCCAAACACACTATACCAAAGATATAAGATAAGTAAAACATATTTTATAAGTACATAACAAAGCAGAAAGACCTGTAGTTATTTATATTAACATGCAAATAGTGTACAGTATAAAAGATATACAGATTTACTGTACAATAAACAAATTAATGCACTCTATTATGCTGTTGGCAACAGGCTTACACTGCGACGTGCATGGTGGCAGGGTTGCCAGATAAAGCGGCTGTTTTTATTATCAAATGTATGGTATATTTCAAGATATATATTAATTACAAAATGGTAGTACATACTGTAATTTAAATAAAATGTACTTCATCTTTAAGATACTTGAAATAACTTACCAGCTTACATGTATATTTTTTATATTTATCATTTCTCTCATTCATCTATTCTGGCACCACTGATGGTGGTGGTGAGGACAAGGATGCATACGTTTTGTAACACTTACGTATCAGCTAATGCACCCTAACACGCTATTTCTCTGATGATATTTATTGAAAATATGTTTGCTGTTTGTTCGTAATGCTTTTATTTTAAATTTTCTTCATAATGTCCGATCACATTAAGCGGTAGATGAGAAGTAGGATGTAGGAGAACGAATCTCTATCGGCAAACGTTTTGCTGCTACCGTATCAGCTGATGCACCCTCACACGTTATATCCCTGACAATATTATAATGAAAATATGTTTGTTGTTTGTTTTTACTGCTTCTTTCAATTTTCTTCATAATAACCGAATGCATTAAGCGGTAGAAGAGGAGGAAGATGGCAGAAAAGTGCTCCCGATTCAGTCGATCTTTTACTAAAATTAAAAAAAAAAATTCTAATTTTTTTGCATGGGCGTTATTTGCAAAGTTCGTATTATTTTACTATTATTTTCTTGGGGCGTTATTGTAATTTCGCGGTTAAATAAAACGCGGAAAAAAGGAACAAGGTGTATATATATATATATATATATATATATATATATATATATATATATATATATATATATATATATATATATATATATATATATATATATATATATATATATATATATATATGAATAATTTTTTACCCCGACCGGGACTCGAACCTAGGACTTATGATTACTAAGTCAAGGTGCTACCACTACACCACAGAAGGTTAAAAGGAATCCAACCTTATAGCTTATATCTGCTATACTTAGGAATGAACGCATTCTAACTGAATGCCACTATGTTCATATTACAGATTCCCCAACCTCATTCCTAAGTATAGCAGATATAAGCTATAAGGCTGGATTCCTTTTAACCTTGTGTGGTGTAGTGGTAGCGCCTTGACTTAGTAATCATAAGTCCTAGGTTCGAGTCCCGGTCGGGGTAAAAAATGATTCATGTTTTCACATATGTAATGTGCTTAATTGGTTATTTCATGGTCCGAATGAGATTGGGAATTGAATTAAATGCTAAAATGAAGTCACGAGTGAGGTTGAGGAATCTGTAATATGAACATAGTGGCATTCAGTTAGAATGCGTTCATTCCTAAGTATAGCAGATATAAGCTATAAGGTTGGATTCCTTTTAACCTTCTGTGGTGTAGTGGTAGCGCCTTAACTTAGTAATCATAAGTCCTAGGTTCGAGTCCCGGTCGGGGTAAAAAATGATTCATGTTTTCACATAGGTAATGTGCTTAATTGGTTATTTCATGGCCCGAATGAGATTGGGAATTGAATTAAATGCTAAAATGAGGCCACGAGTGAGGTTGGGGAATCTGTAATATGAACATAGTGGCATTCAGTTAGAATGCGTTCATTCCTAAGTATAGCAGATATAAGCTATAAGGTTGGATTCCTTTTAACCTTCTGCGGTGTAGTGGTAGCGCCTTGACTTAGTAATCGTAAGTCCTAGGTTCGCGTCCCGGTCGGGGTAAAAGATGATTCATGTTTTCACATATGTAATGTGCTTAATTGGTTATATATATATATATATATATATATATATATATATATATATATATATATATATATATATATATATATATATATATATATATATATATATATATATATATATATATATATATATATATATATATACTGTATATGACAGAGTGTTTTGCTCAAAGTCACCAGAGGCTGTAGTAGATGCCTTATTAGTTACCTTAGTAACTATTAACTGTTTTTTTTCTTACTAAAATAATTCTTACTCCTTGCCTTTTGCAGATTATGATTATTTGCAATTTATATTTCAGCTTATAGCTAATTTTAAATATATCTTATTTAATATTCTTGTATGTGTAGAAAGCATGATCCCAATATAAAAGTCTGCCCCCTATTTCTGTTTTCTGATCGTTCCTTTTCTTCATAAACAAGGCCATAATCCTAGCGAGTCTAATAGATACGTATTTTACACAATTTTCCTATGATAAAATAGCTCTTGCTGATAAATTTTTTATATTATAAAAATTGCTCTTGCTGATAATTTTGTTATAAATTTGACCTTGCTGATATGTCATTAGCCTGTCAAGATACATTTCAGTAGCTTCTTTATTATTTGAATAGTTAACATTCCGTCTCCTCAAACGCAAAGAACGTTCTAGAGATTGTTTGTCAGTAACATATTTTGTCCATAATAATTCTCGTTTTATTTGTTTGCCTCTGCTTGTTGCACGTAAAATACTGTCTCTCCCTTACATCTTTGCCATAATTGCCTGCCAGGGACCACCACTACAGTAGCCTTCTAATATTATATGAACAAGTTACTTCTCTGGAAATATATCCTACAGATGACGTCACCAGGAGGGACATTGAATCGTCCTCATTTGGCGGCCAAACATCCCTGAGGCAAGATCTCGCCTCAGCAGTCAAGCTTACTTCAGACCCTATTTACGTGGTGTCTTCACAAGAATTTATCTGGCACAAACAAGGTGAGGGATAGTGTATGGTAAAGTTCGTTGGTCCAGCAAATTGGGAATTCGAGAAACTGGTTAAATTCGTTACTGGTCAAATCCTACGAATATTTTCTCAGATTCCATTCCCGTACAAAACGAACTCTTGTAGATTACCTAACTGGAATCTCATTTGCCAAACTTACTTTCTTGACTTGGAAATTACCGCCGATATACACTGATAAGAAATTTCTTTCACTGAATGTGCCAAACAAAAATCTCTTTCTCAGAAGATTGCTTATAACCACGTAAAAATCTATCCCTTTTTCCTAAGGAATTCTAATTTCATTTCACCCCTTTCTATAGTCGTAAATAGAGTGTTTTACGTCAAAACTCGTGAATACAGTTATTTACTACATATATTGCAAGTAATTAATCATTTAACTATAGTGCTTTATGCTATAACCGCAAACTATTAAAAAGTAATTTTACCCTGTTGGCTTTGCAAATGTTTCTTGTTAACCACAATTGCATGAATATATACTGTATTTATCTTGCTGATTCTTCATATATTGAGGATAAATAGTTTTGAGTTATAAGTAGCAAATACAGTACTTCAAAAGGTGGTTTTGCCCCTCTTTTCATTGCAAATAGTTCTTGATAACCAAAATTGTATGAATACTGTATTTATCTCACAGATTCCCCTTTTATCATAAATAAAGTGTTTTACCATATAAATTGCAAATAATTAATAAGCATTGCAACTTTTGTGGTTGCCCACAATTTAAGGAATACATACTGTATCTGTCTTGCTTATTCTTCATTTATTGTGAATAAATTGTTTTCCTCTAATACCAACAAAGAATTAATGGTTTTGTAGGCTCTTACGGTAGCATAAATATATCTGGTTAACTGTGACTAACCAATATCTTTTCATCCAGTTGAATAATATTAAAAACTCATTAATTGTGTGCTCGTGCTTTCGGTTTTCCAATTATTATCGGTGTGTCGTTTCTGTTTCTGCAATTGCAGTGTTCTCTATTCTACTCTGCCTGTGTGGCAGAGGTAACTGTCAGATTTAGGCCAAAGTCTTTGCATCCATCTGTGGTGCCGGGAATCGAAATCGTGCTCACCACCTCCGGGTTTCGAGGCAGCATTCCATAAATTTAAATTTAAAATTTGTTCCAGCTCCAAAAATTAATTAAATTTTTTTAATGTTTCATTGCATTTCCAAAATTAAAGGAAGGTTGAATTCTGAGTTTCATTTAACCGAGTAGTGGTAGCCCGGGTGGGGTGTTCAAGTACAGTAATATTTGTCCTATTTGATTGTGAGCTCTTAACCGAGTTCAGTACCTTGAGTCCCCTTAGTAAAGCAGAAACTTAACAACCTCCCCACTCCACAATATACAATCACCTCTTGGATCAACGCGAGGATAGGTTCTTAGAAGTGACGTGTAATGTAAATTCTCGTAATGTAACCAGTCATTTACCACAAGAAACAATGATAATAGGCATATATACGTTTCACAACCGTACATACACACACAATGCCAAAAATATAAGATAAGTAAAACATATTTTATAAGTACATAACAAAGCTGAAAGACCTGTAGTTATTTATATTAATATTAAAATAGTGTACATTAAAAAAGATATACATATTTCCAAAATATACTAAACAGCAAAAAAAAATTAATGCACCCTGAGAACGAACCCATCAACAAATGTAAACTAAGATGACGTAAGCGGTAGGAGAAGGAGGAGGAGACTTAAGCGGTAGGAGAGGGAGGAGAAGAGGAAAAGGAAAGGGGAGAGCAAACCACTGGTTGTTGTTGGGGTTAATACTGGGCGAAGAGAGACTGAAGCAAATGGCAGCATGGTGGGAAACTGCCTATGAGGAGGGTCGCTTCGTTACTAAACAACCATTTTTTTATTTTCTCTCACGGTCACGTGCGTAGCTCGCACATTTTGTATTTTTCTACTATTATTTTTTGGAGACGATATGCCAATTTCGTGTATTATAGCAACATGTAAAATGAGAATTGACTGTACACCTAGTTTGCTTTTTACGCGTGTTTATAATCCGCACAATTGGAATAATGCCCCTAAAAAATAATAGTAAAAAAATACAAAATTCTCGAATAACACCAATGCAAAAAAATTCGAAAAAAAAAATTTCATTTTAGTAAATAATCGACCGCCTCGGAGGCACTTTTCCGCCATTGCTCCTCCTCTTCCACCACTTAATGTGATCGGATATTATGAAGATAATGGAATAAAAGATTCAAGAACAAACCGCAAACAAACTTTCGATATAATATCGTCAGGGACATAGTGCAAGTGTGCATCAGCTGATATGGAAGCGGCAAAACGTTTGTGGATAGAGATTCGTTCTCCCGCATCCTCCTCCTCTTCTACCGCTTAATGCGATCGGATATTATGAAGAGAATTGAAAAAAGCATTAAGAACAAACAGCAAACAAACTTTCAATATAATATCATCAGGGAAATATAGCATAGAGAATATATATATATTTCATTTAAGTTTCCCATGTACGATATTCGTTTTCTTTGTAATGAATTGTATAGTTTTCATTTTGTCTCAGCTGTTTTTGTTTACGTTATGATGAGTAAGCCTGCCATTTTATTCTTCAATAATTTCGTGCAGCATGGTCGATATGTAAAGACAGAATAATGTTTAGAACCAAGGAATATTAATAATACACCTTGTTCGTTTTTTACGCATTTTTTTTTATCCGCGAAATGGTAATAACGCCCCCAAAATATAATACTAAAAAAATACGAATTTCGAGAATAACGCCTGCAAAAAAATTCGAATTTTTTATTTTATTTTAGTAAATAAGCGACCGCGGACGCTTTTCCCGCCACGCTGCCATCAGTGTGTCGTTACGCAGTATAGTGCGTGGATATATTTAGTGTTCTGTGTTTGTGTTACGTTTTGTATTTTCAGTTCTTTTATATTTTAAAATTATATATTGTACTATCATGGCCAGTAAAAGCCTAGGAAAAGACTGTGTAAGTGTTTCTACTCCCAAAAGAGCAAGAAAGGCAATAATTCTTGAAATAAAATTGCAAGTGTTGGGCAGTTGTAAGTGTACGGTCCCCATTAAACCGGCAATGCATCTCAGTGACTGTTAAGGTTTGTGTTTTCAGTTCTTTTATATTTTAAAGATTATATATTGTACATACTATCATGGCAAGTAAATGACTGTATAAGTGCTTCTACTCCCAAAAGAGGAAGAAAGGCAATAATTCTTGAAATAAAATTGCAAGATTTGGGCCGTTATGAGAGTGGTGAGAGATTGGTCCCCATTAATCCGGCGATGCATCTCAATGAATGTTACGGTTTGTGTTTTCAGTTCTTTTATATTTTAAAGATTATATATTGTACTATCATGGCCTGTAAATGCCCAGGAAAAGACTGTGTAAAAGCTTCGACTCCCAAAAGGGCAGAAAGGCAATAATTCTTGAAATAAAATTGCAAGGGTTGAGCCGTCATGAGAGTGGTGAGTGTATGGTCGCCATTGAAACAGCGTTGCATTTCAGTGAATGTTACGGCTTGTGTTTTCAGTTCTTTTATATTTTAAAGATTATGTATTGTACTATCATGGCCAGTAAACGCCCAGCTAAACTGTATAAGTGCTTCTACTCCCAAAAGAGTGAGAAAGGCAATAATTCTTTAAATAAAATTGCAAGGGTTGAGCCGTCATGAGAGTGGTGAGAGTACGGTTGCCACTGAAACGGCGTTGCATTTCAGTGAATGTTACTGTTTGTGTTTTCAGTTCTTTTATATTTTAAAGATTATATATTGTACTATCAAGGCCAGTAAATGCCCAGGAAAAGACTGTATAAGTGCTTCTACTCCCATAAGAGGCAGAAAAGCAATAATTCTTGAAATAAAATTGCAAGGGTTGAGCCGTCATGAGAGTGGTGAGAGTACGTTTGCCATTGAACCGGCGTTGCATCTCAGTAAATGTATGTACGCACACACTATCCGTGAAAATGCGGAAAAAATAAATAAAAGTGCAAAAGCTGGTTTTAGTTTAACTGCTGCTAAGTTTTCATATTGTTGATCGGATATTATTGGGAAAATGGAAAAAATGGTAAGTGTACGTCACTGCTTCCACGAGTACAAACTTAGTTTACCGTAGCTCTGGACAAAAATTTCCCTAAATCCATACTGAGTACCCTAAACGTAATGAAATTCATTATAATCATTATTATTATTATTATTATCATTATTATATACTCAACATAGATATCACTCATCATCATTCTCAGATTACTCTAAATTAGGGTATTTTATCCATTGTGCGAGGATATATTTATAACTGTTTGAGTTTTCAATTCTTCTAAATTTTACAGATAACTGTATACCTGTACCTGTACTATAATATCATGGCTAGTAAACGACCAGGAAAAGACTGTGGAAGTAATTCTAGTACTCCCAAAAGAGCCAGAAAGGCAATAAGCCTTGAAGTGAAGCTTCAAGTGTTGGCCCGGTATGAGCGTGGTAAGAGTATAAGCACCATTAGACGGGTGATGCATCTCCCGGAGAGCACGCTGTGCACTATCCGCAATAATAAGGAGAAGATCCAGAAAAGTGCCAAACCTGGTGATAACTTAACTGCGGCTAAAGCCTCATATTCTCGAACGGATATTATGGAGAAGTTGGAGAAAATGCTAAACATGTGGGTGAATCTTAAGAACCAACAGCAAACAAACCTGCCGTATAGTATCGTCAGGGAAAAAGCGTGTGAGATCTATGAACATTTGAAATCTAAGATGGAAGGCGAAGAAGTGAAACCCTTTACAGCTAGCTCCGGTTGGTTCACTCATTTCCAACGAAGGTATGGTTATTGCAACCGAAAATTACAAGGAGAAAGCTCATCAGCTGATGTGGATGTGGCAAAGCGGTTTCCAGAGGAATTAAAGGCCATCATAGAGGAAGGGGGATATACGTCCAGGCAGATTTTCAATGTGGACGAAACTGCTTTATTCTGGAAGCGAATGCCAGAAAGCAGGTATATTTCCACTGAGGAAAAACGAGCTTCTGAATTTAAGGCAGCAAAAGATCACTTTACCCTACTGATTGGTGCTAACGCTGAGGGCGACATGAAGCTGAAGACGGTAATGATTTACCATTCAAAAAATCCTCGAGCATTCAAGGGATACAACAAAGAGTTACTTTCGGTGCAATGGTATTCATATCCGAAAGGATGGATGACTGGTAGTAATTCTAAGGATTCTTCATAACACTTCTTTCCAGAGTTAGAAGTCTATTGCAATAATCATGATTTGCCCTTCAAAATTCTTCTGCTCTTAGATAATGCTCCAGCCCATCCTACGTCAATTGGTGATATTCATCCGAACATCAAAGTTGTATTTCTGCTGCCAAATACAACTTCCCTACTTCAACCAATGGACCAGGGGGTAATGCAGATGCGGAAATCGCACTAACTCAAGCATTCTTATAAAGATCTCAGCAGTAAGACTGATGTCAGCATAGGCGACCTTGAGAGAGCAGCTGAGGCCGGCGATTTCTGGGACCTAGATATAAAGAAGACTGCGATTAAAGACTACTGGAAAGCATTTAATATCAAGCACGCCATATGGCTTGTGAAGGATTCTTGGGCTGAAGTAACTCAGTCATGTCTTAATGGAGCCTGGCAGAATGTTGGCCCGCAGTTACTGACCTTTTTCCCAGGTGTTGACCTAAATGATCGGCTGTCAAAGACGAGACTTGAGTGCATTCAGCTCGCACATCGTGTGGGATTCACTGACGTTCATGAGGAGGATGTGGATGCCCTTCTTGTTTCCCACACGGAGGAATTGACTGCTGAGGATTTGAAGGACAAAGAAGGTGAACGACAATGTCAAGAGAGGGAGGAAATCAAGGCAGCAGCACATTCAGCGAGCCCCATGAAATCATTCACTGTGAGTGGATTAACTAAATTTTTCCACCTGATCAAGAGTGCCTTGGAAATATTGGATAAGGAAGATCCCGATATAGAATGTGCAGGCATTATATCCAAAAAAATTTTGCATAATGCTTCCTGCTATAAGGAAATATTAAAAGAAAAGAAGAGGATTGCACGGCAGGCAACTCTTGATTCTTACTTTTCAGTCAAAAAAAGAAGTGATATTGATGACCCTGAGCCCAACCTTAACCAGGGGATAGCTCTGCCTGTTCCTCCTCTTCACCTTCCTCTCCTACCGTTCAACTCACCATGTTAAGGCCACCCTGCTCGTCCCAGTTTGACTGTTGCCCATTGCGGATAGAGTGAGTACACCTCTGTAATCTTTTTTTTTTTGCTATGTTTTCAATATCATACTACAATATTATATTCAGTCACTGCGTAATTATAAAAGATGAGCTTTCTGCTGTTGTTTTTCATTTTTTACTGTTAGCTTTGTTTATTTTTGCAGCTAGGGGATGGCTTTTCCATTTCCTCCTCTTCTCCTACCGCTTATATCACCTGGTCGCCTCAAACACGCTCGACGACTGTTGCTCGCTGTATATAAAGTGAGCAGAATGCATGTAATATTTTTTATTGTACATCATTACTGTGCATTGCATAATGAATAAAAACTTCTAGTGTTGCTTTTGTTGATTTTTTTTGTTACTGTATCTATTTTTTCAGCTAGGGGTTCGTTCTAATGCTTCCCTCTCCTCGTCTCCTACCGCTTAAGTCACGTGCTCGCCGCTACCACGCTCGGCCCATACCTGTTGCTAACTGTATATAGAGTGAGTAGAATGTGTTTTATATTTATTTTTGTTATAGTAATTCAAGCATTGCATAATGAAAAGAAATTAGTTTTCTAGTCTTGCATTTGTTGGTTTTACGTTTGCAAATAGAGGTTCGTTCTCCTCTTCTAATACTGCTTATGTTAAGTGCTCACTGCCACCACGTTCATCCCATACCTGTTGGTCACCGTATATAGAGTGAGTAGAATGTGTTTTATATATATTTTTTGTTACAGTAATTCAGGCATGGCATAATGAAAAAATTTAGTTTTCTAGTCTTGCTTTTGTTAATTGTTTCTTATGTTTGGCAGACAGAGGTTTGTTCACCTCTTCTAATACCGCTTATGTCAAGTGCTCACCGCCACCTCGTGCGTCCCATCTGTTGGTTACCGTATAACAGAGTGAGTAGAATGTGTGTTATCTTTTTATATAAAGTGAGTAGAATGTGTTTTAAATATATTTTTTGTTACAGTAATTCAGGCATTGCATAATGAAAAAATTTAGCTTTCTAGTCTTGCTTTTGTTAATTGTTTCTTACGTTTGGCAGATAGGGGTTCCTTCCCCTCTTCTTATACCGCTGACGTCACGTGCTCACCGCCACTATGCTTGTCCCATGCCTGTTGCTCACCGTATAATAGAGTGAGTAGAATGTGTTATCTTTTTTTTTTGTTACAGTTTTCTACTGTTGTTTTTCATTTTTTAATGGTAGCTTTATTTATTTTTGCAGCTAGGGGTTGGTTATTTCACTTCCTCCTCTTCTCCTACCGCTTATATCACCTGGTCACCTCAAACACGCTCGACAACTGTTGCTTGCTGTATATAAAGTCAGTAGAATGTGTGTAATATTTTTTATTGTACATCATTACTGTGTATTGCATAATGAAAAAAAAAATTCTAGTCTTGTTTTTATTGATTTTTTTTGTTACTGTATCTTTATTTTTTCAGCTAGGGGTTCGTTCTAACGCTTCCCTCTCCTCGTCTCCCACTGCTAACGTCACGTGCTCACCGCCAACACGCTCAGCCCTTACCTGTTGCATACCTATAGAGTGAGTAGAATGTGTTTTACATATAGGCATTGCATAATGAAATTTATTTTCGTTTTTTAGTCTTGCTTTTGTTATTTATAATATTTATTTTATCTTTGTTTACATTTGCAGATAGAGGTTCGTTCTCCTGCATCCTCCTCTTCTTCTACCGCTTAAGGTACGTGCTCACCGCCACCATGCACGTCCCAGTGTATTGTATGCCTGTTGCCCATAGCATAATAGAGTACAGTACAGTATGTTAATTTCTTGCTGTGCAATAAATTTGAAAATCTTTTGTATACTCTTAAAAATAGATACAGGGCATTCTACTTTGTTACGTACTTATAAAATATGTTTTTACATATCTTATATCTTTGGGATAGTGAGTCTATACAAGGTTTGGAACGTATCCATGCCCTTTATCATTGTTTCCTATAGAAAATTACTTGTTTTTTCACGCGATTTTCCATTTACCCGACACTTCTGAGAACCTATCTTCGCATTATTCTGAGAACTAGGTGTACTATAATCTTGAAAATTAGATGAAACCCAATTAGGGTGAGTAAACAAATATTTAATGAGTAAGATATTGTGCCTGAATAGTGATAAGAATCAGCTAATACGGAAGCGGCAAAACGTTTGCGGATAGAGGTTCGTTCTCCCGCATCCTCCTCCTCTTCTATTGCTTAATGCGATCGAATATTATGAAGAGAATTAAAAAAAGCATTAAGAACAAACAGCAAACAAACTTTCGATATAAAATCGTCAGGGAAATAGCGTGTAGAGAATATATATATTTCATTTAAGTTTCCCATGTACGAGATACATTTTCTTTGTAACGAATTGTATAGTTTTCTTTTTGTCTCAGCTGATATTCTGCTTACATTATGATGAGTAAGCTCGCCATTTTATCTTCAATTAGATTTCGTGCAGCATGATCGATATGTAAAGAAGATGGAATAATGCTTAGAACCAAGGAATATTAATAATACTATAATCTTGGAAACTAGATAAACCCCAAATAGGGTGAGTAAATAAATATTTTATGAGAAAGATATTGTGCCTGAATAGTGATAAGCATCAGCTGATACGGAAGCGGCAAAACGTTTGCGGATAGAGGTTTGTTCTCCTTCATACTCCTCCTCCTCTTCTACCGCTGAATGCGATCAAATATTATGAAGAGAATTGAAAAAAGCATTAAGAACAAACAGCAAACAAAGTTGCAATATAATATCATCAGGGAAATAGCGTGCAAGGGTGCATCAGCTGATACGGAGGCGGCAAAACGTTTGTATGCTCGTGCTCACCGCCACCATGCACGTCCCAATGTATGCCTGTTGCCCACCTCATAACAGAGTGCATTAATTTGTTTACT
>JAXCGZ010021582.1:5000-12500 GCA_037179515.1 Halocaridina rubra
ATAATAATAATAATAATAATAATAATAATAAATGTAATGATAATGATAATAATAATGAATAATGTTAATAAGAACAAAAATAATGATTTTCCCTATAACTTTGCACCAAAAGGAGCTTATTTTGTTTATATTTTACATATGATTGTTTTTGTGGCTAGGGTAATTAAATAGAACCGGAAATTCTTGTCTTGTTGCTTGAAAATATGCAGAAATTTATTGTTGTTTTTGTTTCCTTTCCCTTTTCTCTTTCTTTTTCTAGCCCTGCGAATGCAATTTTGATCACATTCTCGTGTTTTGGACTTGGCTCATATATTTTTCCTCTGAGTGTGTTTGTTGGAGTGAAAGGTATTATGAGGAATAGTTGTTTTTTTCAGTTTTGGATTGAATAATATGGAAAGGTCAATACATACAAATAAAAATATTTTGGTAAGAATATTTTATTTATATTGGAAACAAACAACATGTACGTATCAAAGTGAATACGTAGAGTTTTGACGGTTTTGCTAGGAATAATGTTATTGCCGCAAAAATTAACTGTGTTTTCTGGAATTTGTGCTATAAGGTACCTTGAACCAATAAACATGCATTGCGTTTTACTTTCGTTAATTAACAGCCCAATTTCTTGAAAATGGGTTTTGATTTTTGACAGAATGTTTTCTGCTCTCAAGGTTAGCTATGGGAGATTATTAATATCACCACTGAGGAATAGCTGAGTATCATCTGCACACTGTACAACCAGACTGTCAGAAATGAGAGGAGATAGATCATTTACATAAATGGAGAAGAGGATAGGACCAAGCATTGATCCCTGTGGAACACCAAATAATGCATTTTTTGGAGTAGAGATAATGCTGTTAAGACCTATAGACTGTTTGCGATTAGATACATACTCTCTATACCAGGTCGGGTCAATATTTAGGCTAGTACATTTACTGATAAGAATTTCATGGTTTACGCTGTCGACGGCTTTTGATAAGTCTAATAATAAAAGCAGAGAGATTTTTTCTTACCTATGTTATTGTAAATTCTATTGGAAACTTTGAACAGTGCAGTTTCCGTAGAGAGTTTTGGTCTGAAACCATGTTGGTTAATAGATAATAGTCTGTTTGTCTCTAGATATGAAATTGGTTGGCATGCAACAATTTTATTTCAATATTTTAGAGAAAATGGATAGCAGTGAAATGGGACGATAGTGTGTCACATCTTCTCTGTCCCCCTTTTTATGCAGAGGTATTACATGTGATTTTTTCCAAGAGTCAGGAAACATTTTAGTAATAATGGAAGTGTTTATAGTAGCTAGAATATAAGATACAATCATGGGTAGAACATCTTTGATGAATTGAGATGATATGCCATCTTGACCATAAAAGCCAAAGTTTCTTAAGCTTTTTATGGTAAGATAGAATTGATATTGAAGTAATATCTTATGTTTACATTGGAAGAATTGTCATTTAAATAATTACTCATGTTCACTGAGTTGAAGCTTTCTTGCGTTTTCTCGTATGTATATTTCCCAGCGTTAGCAAAAAAAGGTTGTTAAAGCTTTCTGCTTTGTCTTTCAACTCGATATTATTTTCATAAATTTCTGAGGTAGTCTTTCCATTTGGTATCATGCTTCTTATCACTTTCCATGTTGCCGTTGTATCATGTCTAGAGTCATAAAATAGTTTTTTGTAATTTTTTTTTACTTATATCAATGAGGGATCTGACATGTTTCTTTTCTACTTTATAACGTTCACGGAGTCATATCATATCTATTAATTTTTAGCACTCTTTGTATTTGATTTTTTATTTGCAGTGCCTCTTTGATGTCATTAATTAGCTACGGGGCTGAGGGGAGAGTTATTTTTCTTGTTACAATGGGTGCACAACTATCTAGGCATTCACGGAAGACTTTTGATAGAATTTCAACCTGCAAATCGACGTTATCTGTGTTTATTATGCAATTAACTACATTTCTGTTGTTTTTTAATGCTTCACAAAAGATATCAGGGGAGCAATTTTTTAGGCACTGGAATGTCTTGAAGAAAGGCTTCCTTTTGGGCCTGTTTATGTTTAGCATGACAATGTTGAGCTTCTGATCTGCAATTGGGCAGGGGGAACTATGTCCCAATAGGGTATACTTTCCACTTTATTTGTTATTATCAGATCTATCAAAATCCTAGAATTAGGGGTTATACGGGTCGGTTTTCTCACTATTTGTGTTAACTTCAGAGTGTTGAACACCCATTTCATATTGTTTTCTTCTAAGAGAAAGTCATCATTAAAGTCACCAAATATGTATATGGATTTAAGGCACACACAGATATTTCTGAATGTTTCAAGCAGATGGCTAAATGCACTAGAATGTTCTTTTGGGTGACAGTAAACAAACCCTATATTGAAAGATGGAAGTTTCTGATACTGCACAGTGATCCATATATCTTCGAGCTCTTTAGTTTTTTCTAGACCTGTGGTTATTTCTGATGTGCTGAAATAATTTCTAACTTAAATACAGACCTCACCCCCTCGGCCATGGTTATTACAAAATAATTCAAACTCTTGGATATTCACATATTTATTTTTAGTTGTAGGAAGAAGTTAAATTTCACTAACACAGAGGATATGAATGCCATGGTGTTTTGTTAGCATTATTATTCCCTAAAAATGAGCAAGAAGGGACTGAGCATTCACATGCACTAAGGTCATTGTCATACCATGGTTCATCATTTAGGTATCAATAGTTTTATTTGTAGTTTGTTCTTGGGCTTGTTCATGGTTTATTTTGACTGTTTGATACTGCAGGGAATTCATCCTCATAGTATGTTCTTGGGGTAGTCCATGGATCCTGGTGTCTCTACCTGCTGTTGGATGGGTAACGCTGACTTAAGTATGTGCCATGGCATGATCGGGCCTTCCCAAAGTTGTATGCCTAGGTGAGAGTCTAGGGTCATAAAAGCCATCTCTCCAGGAGGCGTCTCTCGTGCTGGGACGGGGATAAGAAAGGTTTGTATTGTGTCTCTTTCTGTAGTCTCGCTGATAGGGGATCTTTTCATAAGTTCTTTGCTGTTTATTCCAGTATGACTGTAGTTTGGGATATTTTGTAGATAACTCTGGTTGTATTCATTGTTTGCCCTGGCGAATTGGCTGAATAATTGTACCTGTAGGCCATTGATTCAGATTGTAAGCCACGTATTCAAATCCTTTTGATAGCGTTACTGCAAAGGAAATCTAATTTGCTTTGTGAGAAATCTCCCTGATCAAGACTTCTTCAGAGGGAGTGACTTGATTTGTCATAATACTACATCTCTCTCTCTCACATGGGTTGCCAAGAATGCTAATATATATATTTGAATTGCAATCCTTGAACAATTGGGTAACTGTGGCTGTGGGGGAGAGGACTTCAATGAACTGTTAGATTAGAGACTGCTCCTATTTTGTCTCTTTTGTTTTCTTCCGTGTTTTGCAACTTATTGCTGGGTAGGATATTTGTGCTGGTTGGCGTAATTTGGTTGTCCTGGCTAGTGATAGTTCCCATAATTTCCCCTCCCATGTCCTTCTTGAATCATTGGCAAAGTAGGTTGACAAGTATCCTCTACCGTGGGAACCGACAGCTGCAGCTGGCTTACCCCATCTCTTCATCATGTGGCAACCCCACACACCCACCTTTTGCTGCTATCAGGTGCAAAAAATTTCTTTGGCCCGCGTCACCTACACACAATCGTACTCCACTCATTTCAATGTCTTACACTCTCTCTTCTGATAGACCATGTGCATCCAATGCTCTTTCCACCCTATCCATTCATCTCATTCTAGGTCTTCCTTTTGGGTCATACTCCAATAACACACCACACTTAATTCTCTATCATTCTCTCCATGCACCATCGCAATACTCTCTGATCTAACTTATCTGACAGCTTCCAATAAATGATTGTTCTCTGTTTCAGCTTTCCTCTCACTCTGTCTATTCTGGATACATCAATCATACATCTCAAACAGTTCATCTCCATTATATTCAAATTGTTCTTTTCATCCTCTCTTGCATTCCAAGTCTCTATTCTATGCATTACTTTCGGGACTATCACTTCTTAATATCTCTTTCTTGAATTTGTTCTTAGATACTTATTTCTCATCACCCTTTTACTCTTACATAGACATTTAAGCTCTTCCTTCACTCAGTGATTGACCTGGATATATACTCATCCTTTCTCTGCATTGTCCGCAGACATCTTCCCATTCACTCTCAAATTCACTCTGCCAACATTAACACTCATCGTACATCTCATGACATTACTCTACCCTACATTCATCCGCCACTCCATTCTTTCACACACCTTAGCAAACTCAATCACCAAGTGCTCCATTTCATCCTCAGAATCAGCCACCAGTGCCGTCTCATCTACATGGAGCATTGCTTCACATTCCACAACAATCTATTCTTATCAGCTAATTCCAAGCCTCTGCTGAGCACTCTTTCATATACTTTCCTTACTACTCAATCCATATACACATGAAGCAGCCATGGTGACACTATGCACCATTGACATAATAATAATAATAATAATAATAATAATAATAATAATAATAATAATAATAATAATAATAATAATAATAATAATAATAATAATAATAATAATAATAATAATGATAATAATAATAATAATAATAATAATAATAATAATAATAATAATAATAATAATAATAATAATAATAATAATAATAATATTAATAATAATGATGATAATAATAATAATAATAATAATGATAATAATAATAATAATAATCATAATAATAGTAATAATAATAATAATAAAACTCTTAAGATGCAACCATTATGCATTTCTAACATCTCTCATACTCGCTGACAGATAAATCATCATAAGACACCATTATTTTGAAACTGACTTTGTATATTCCATTCATGAAAAAAAATAAAGCAAAGGTACAGCCATCATCTATTAAAAAAAAATCTTGGTATTGTGGACAAAATTTAGAGACCTTGATTGCCGTTCAAGGATTTGCTTTGACAACTGCACTGTGATGAAATCCAATAGATACATCAACAATTACAAACAGATCAAAGCACACTTGCTGGATTTAGCAGATTGTGGTTTAAGAATTATTTTTATTTCATCATTTTATTTTTGTTCCGTCATTTCTTTTTATCATGGATAGTTTGATTTCATGAAAAGGAGAGTTTGTAATTTGAATTCCATCAAGTGAATTTAATATCTGAACATTTTATTTAACTCCATAAAGAGGAGAGTGTATAATTTGACTCCATTTATATGTGTTTAGTATTTCTACATTGTACCTCGTCAAGTTGATATTTCCTAACTGGAATCTTTTGTATTTAATTATTTTTACAGATATCTAAATTTTTTAAAGTGCAGAGCCAATAAATTGAATTCCTTTGTGTATGTTATTTAATGATCAGGTGATTAAGCTAAATTAATGTTACGGTGCATGTGAATTCAGAATATGAATTCCAGTTGATAATATCAACCCTAGGAAATTTATGGATTCAAAAAATCTTGAAAGTGACTTTGTATATATATATATATATATATATATATATATATATATATATATATATATATATATATATATATATATATATATATATATATATACAAACGTTCCGAGAGATTTTAGATTATGTTAATTGGTTTGTTACCAAACACACAGATAGGATAGGCCTTTTCTCAGTGGTACACATTAATAGAAATATCGAATTCCATTGAAAAAAGGTAGTCTTGAACACCTCCTTTGCCCAAGGAATTTTTAGGGTTTCATTCATTTTAATATTACAGAAGAGCAAAACATGTAGCGTAGTCGGAAGGGGTCCACATGCACATAGTGAACTTTGTGTTGGCACCTGTTTTATTAAATTCATTGATGTGTCTATTCTAAGATTTGACAGGTAACAGGTTCAAATAATGTCCCACAGGGTTCATTTTTACCCTTTATAACAAATAATTTGTTCGTGAACTCGAACCCTAGAAACATTAGAAAGTTGCATAACTTTTCAACTAAACAACTTGCAGGGACTAATGAACACATTTTCTCATACAATTTTGACCAAAAAAATCTATTGAAATATATATTTTTAAGTTTTAAGCACATCTTGTCTCAATATCGGAAGAAGCTCACCCCAGAAAATGGAAAATAATAAGAATGTTTTAAATATTTTTGTCCATTTACTTTGATGTAAAGAGAAAGTTTTGAAAATCATCTTAAGACATACAAATAAATTCCAAATTCATGTTCTAACATTTGCTTTAGTCAATTTTGCACTACACTACTAACGAGCACCATCATCATCATCATCAGAGATCATCAAAGTCTGTTTTTTGGATTTCCATCTCTTCCTCATCATCACACTCATAATCTCCATCCTCCTCAACCACAGTCTCTGAGTTGTTGTTTCTATAAAGCTTTTTCTCTTTTGACACCTCTCTGTGTGCCAGTATCTTGATGAGAGAAGGAGGGAGAATAGGTCCAACTGACCAGATGGCCTCTAACACCCCCTCGTCCATCGTCTTTTCCCCGCCTATACCCTGATCATGGGGCTTGGACCTCTAAAAAATTGGCTTGTCTGCTCTCTTGTAGCAAGCAACTCTGTAGTTAGATCGCTGTACATGAGGGAGGATGCAGGCATTCAAGGTCTACTTTGGAGTGCAAGCTCAGGACTTTATCAGCACCCACCATTTTCCACAGTATCTTGGCACGCACAGCATCAACTGACTTTATTTGAGCATAGCCATACATGAGATAGGTGAATGACTCCATCTTCCGCTGCAGCTCATCAGGCACCAACCACGATTTGCCAAGTTTGCTAAAAGCATTTTGATACTTAAGGTTCTTCCGCAGTTTCTTCAGCGGATCCATCTTGCCTTTGCCTTTGAATGTAAGGGCATAAAGCATCTGTGACTTAACAAGCAGCTGGAAGGAGAGGTTGCTCTGCTCCTGGAACATGAAGAGCTGAAAAAGAATGAGATGAAGCACATTAGTGAAATGTTAATATTAGAAGTTTAGGTTTTTCAAACAAATTGCGCTGTAGCTTATAGTAAGTGATTGACCAATTTGTCATGATCTATTTGCAGGTATATTTTAACAAACAATTGTTTTTCTATGCTGATAAGAGACCACATGTACTCAAAGTTATATTTAATAATTCAACGACACTTGTACCTTAAAATATCACTAACTCTTAGAGAATTCTGGTTACAGGAAATTGTTTATCTTAGAAACTCTTTCATAATGAAGGGGGTAATCAGTAGTGTCAGAACTCACCTTGCCCTGTGCAGATATGAGCTGGACCTTCTTATCAGTGTGATCCATTGTTCTGGGAAACAAAATGCTCCTGAATATATTTCTCCTTGGCAGCCCTGCCTGCAGCTTCAGCCTGTAGTACATCTGCCTCGACTTCTTGATTCATAGGAGCCCCAGATGCTAGGGAGAAAAGACGGTTTTTGCCAGGGACCGTCCAAGGGTTTATGAAGCCTTTGATGGTTGTGA
>JAXCGZ010021582.1:22500-25000 GCA_037179515.1 Halocaridina rubra
TAAGTATGGAAGGTTTAAGCAAGATGATCAAACTTTCAAAGGTAAGAAAAAAAAGTACAAAGGACATCACCCATAGGTTGGCCATGGCAATAGCCACCCATTGAAAGACTACGACTGAAGGTATTATAATGCAACTAGGACTGGTCCAGACAGTTCCAGGTTGAGTCTTCCTTCAGGACGGTTCTTTCCTCTTGCCTACATCTACACTGAATATTCTGGCGTATTCATTACACATCTCTTGCTATTCCATTACATTTGAAAAGTCACAACATTCCCCACATCTAATTCTATTACTTTCTTTTTCCTCACATTTGTTATTATTTATGGAAGGTCCACAGCTAATGGTCTCCAGTACCAGGCATAGAGGGGTGCGAAGAATCATTTTTTACCCCGACCGGGACCCGAACCTACGACTTATAATTACTAAGTCAAGGCACTACCAACTACACACCACAGAAGGTTAAAAGGAATCCAACCTTATAGCTTATATCTGCTATACTTAGGAATGAACGCATTCTAACTGAATGCCACTATGTTCATATTTCAAATTCCCCAACCTCACTTGTGGTTTCACGAGAGAGGTTGGGAATTGAATTAAATGCAAAAATGAAGCCGCAAGTGAGGTTGGGGAATCTGTAATATTAACATAGTGGCATTCAGTTAGAATGTGTACATTAATAAGTATAGCAGATATAAGCTATAAGGTTGGATTCCTTTTAACCTTCTGTGGTGTGTAGTTGGTAGCGCCTTGACTTAGTAATTATAAGTCCTAGGTTCGAGTCCCAGTCGGGGAAAAAAATGATTCATGTTTTCACATATGTAATGTACTTAATTGGTTATTGTATAGCCCGAATGAGATTGGGAATTGAATTAAATGCGAAAATGAAGCCACAGTGAGGTTGGGGAATCTGTAATATGAACATAGTGGCATTCAGTTAGAATGCGTTCATTCCTAAGTATAGCAGATATAAGCTATAAGGTTGGATTCCTTTTAACCTTCTGTGGTGTGTAATTGGTAGTGCCTTGACTTAGTGATTATAAGTCCTAGGTTCAAGTCCCCGTCAGGGTAAAAAATGATTCATGTTTTCACATATGTAATGTGCTTAATTGGTTATTGTATAGCCCGAATGAGATTGGGAATTGAATTAAATGCGAGAATGAAGCCACGAGTGAGGTTGGGGAATCTGTAATATGAACATAGTGGCATTCAGTTAGAATGCATTCATTCCTAAGTATAGCAGATAAAAGCTATAAGGTTGGATTCCATTTAAACTTCTGTGGTGTGTAGTTGGTAGCGCCTTGACTTGGTAATTATAAGTCCTAGGTTCGAGTCCTGGTCGGGGTAAAAAATGATTCATGTTTTCACATATGTAATGTGCTTATTTGGTTATTTAATGGCCCGATTGAGATTGGGAATTGAATTAAATGCAAAAATGAAGCCACGAGTGAGGTTGGGGAATCTGTAATATGAACATAGTGGCATTCAGTTAGAATGCGTTCTTTCCTAAGTATAGCAGATATAAGCTAAAAGGTTGAATTCCTTTTAACCTTTTGTGGGGTAGTTGGTAGCTCCTTGACTTAGTAATAATAAGTCCCAGTTTCAAGACCTGGGCAGGATAAAAATTATTCATGTTTTCACATACACACACAAGCACACACTCAAACACACACACACAGAAAGCAGGTGCTTGTGCGTGCGCACGCAAGCACCTGCTTTCTTAGCAAATGTAAGGGAGCCTTCAGGCACATGGACAAGGAAATGTTCAAAAATATTTATGAAACTTATGTGAGGCCAAAACTTGAATATGCAGCCCCTTTAGGAATTCGCACTTGAAAAAGCATGTAATTAAGCTGGAAAAAGTTCAAAGACATGCCACAAATCTGGTGCCAGAAATACGCAATCTCAGTTATGACTAGAAGTTTATAGTAGTAGGTTGGCCATGGCACCAGCCGCCCATAGAAAGATTACGACTGAAGGTATTAGGATGCAACTAAGACTGGTCCAGATAGTTCCAGGTTGAGTCTTCCTTCAGAACGGTTCTTTCCTCATGCCTACATCTACACTGAATATTCTGGCATATTCATTACACATCTCTTGCTATTCCATTACATTTGACAAGTCACAACATTCTGCACATCTGCCTCTTTTACTTTCCTTTTCCTCACATTTTTTCATTATTTATGGAAGGTTCACAACTAATGGCCCCCAGTACCCGGCATAGTGGGGTGCGAAGAATCTCTGGGGATCGTGTTGACTCCAACATTGGCTTGAGGGTAGACACGCCTGGTGGTAGTAATGGTTCTGCTCTTAACCTTGCACCTCCCAATAGATCTGCTTCTTTCACTCTTCACTATTCAAACATTCGTGGGCTGAACTCTAATCTTTCGTCTGTGGAACAGCACTTGGGCACTTTCCTCCCTAACCTCCTCCTCCTATCTGAAACCCTGCTGTATATACATGCTTCCACTGACCCTTTCCAAATCTCCCACTATAATCTGT
>JAXCGZ010021582.1:32500-39142 GCA_037179515.1 Halocaridina rubra
ATTATTATTATTATTATTATTAAAATCATTATTCTTATTATTATTATTATTATTATTATTATTATTATTATTATTATTATTATTATTATTATTATTATTATTATTATTATTATCATAAGTGAAGCATTTAGTAATATTTTTGATGTGTTAATTAAATATTTTTTTAAAGGCGTTTAAGTACTGCTATAGAAGATATTTCCATTACCAACTAAAATATAAAGTTCCAACCTTAATATTTACAAGCCTTTATTTACTAAATCAAATATGTGTATTTTTTTTAAGTAGTTGGCAGAGCAGACGTACTAGCTGCCATTGCTTTCTTAGCAGCTATTTTGTCATATTATAGCTAAAGTAGCAATGGACATTCAGGTATTTGTATTATACATTCATCAATATGTTTTACTGCATAGCATTCTTAACAAGTACTATATGTGTATTTTTTGAAGAAAACTTCCTAAACATAAAGTCCTTGATTTCGAACTTGATTCTGATTTCGTTTCTCAGGGCAATAGAATACAATCATCATAGTAAATGGAGCTCTTCCAGTACCCATAGGAAGACCAACAAAGGAAAAGAGAAACGGAGAAGAGAGTTTTAGGATCTCATGGAGACAGTCAATGGATCGAAATGGAATTAGAATATCCATGGTAGTGTCTAACAGCAATTCAATCCTTATTTAGGGAATTTAAATACGTAAATACAAGCCTTGAAGAGACGAAATCAGTAGGATCCCCCATTAATTCTCTAGAACAAAAGCACAGAAAATGTCAAAATGCAAACTAACAAAAGGCAGATGAAAGGAGAGAGGGATCAGAGAGCAAGGCGAGGCATCAATGTGGGTAAAGGGAACCGTAGTCCTTGCAGTTGTTGGCACAATTTGTAAAAACAAATGCCCGAGTTTTTGCCGCCTAGGATATTATCATACACAGAAAACATATTCTCTATTTCATTTCTCCTATTGGATAAACAACCTTCTCATGAGCAATTTAGGGCAAGCTGATAAGAGATTCTAAATATTACTGTGTCTTTTGAACAAAAATTCTTTCCATACGTATTTCAAACATAAATTAGAAGTTTTAAATAATATACTCCCCTATATGAATAATTATTTTGATAAAATGCCTATAAATAAAAAATAAGTTTAATACAAAAGAAAACATTGATGATCATGAAATCATTTATCTATCGTGCCCCTCCCCCCACACATAGAATTATTTTTTGCTTGGACTCAACCGCCCCTTTTATAGGGGGGAGTGTGGCTTTTGTGGACACACACACACACACACACACACACACACACACACACACACACACACACACACACACACACACACACACACACACACACACACACACATATATATATATATATATATATATATATATATATATATATATATATATATATATATATATATATATATATATATATGAGAGTTCATATACAATAAAAATTTATTATGTGATAATATCTCTAGGTTTCTTTATCAGAAAGCATCCAATACATTTGTGAAAAACACCTAAAAAAATTGCTCTCTCTGGGCTGCATAGTAAGAGTAGACTGCAATATGTGCTTCTGTAAATCTAAAAAAATACTGTGATATCTTTCAAGCATTTTAAATGTGAAAGGTGGGCAGATAGTGATTTCTATACGAATAACACTTTCAAAAATCGATATGGAAAAACCTATAGTACTGAACTTCCAAAGGCGATTAACTTCGAGTCCAAAGGTACTTCGCGACATAAATGCGTTCACCCTGCCCTTCGTAGCACTTGAAAAATATTTTATCAATGTAATTATTATAATGGCAAAACAAATGAAAATTTCTGCAATAACTCATTATTCTGGTTTCCACCCCAAAATCATACGAAATTCACTTACGGTTGATCATAGCAATGCAAATGGCAAAACCATCAGTAGATGTTAATTATTTGAAATAGACATTCATATATAGTTGTACTATTAGTTCTTTTTAAGCAAAGTTACACAGCTTATTCACTGATATAATAGTACTGAAAGTTAATGAATCATACAAGTCACTTAAGAGTTAAGAAATCACAATTTCAATATTATGTTCACTCACCTTTGGTACTAAGAGGCAAATCCACATCATAAAAATGAATAAATGTATAAATAAAAAAAAAGTACTTAATTAATTAACTTGCATACAAATCATTTCATGCAGAAAATGAGTGTTAAAGTATTTGGATGACAACAGTAATTCACTCACAGCATCATATCCTGACCTCCACGTGTTATATTGAACATTTTAATGCAAGTTCCACTCATAATTTTCTTTATTACTAACAATTATACGTTACCTACTTGTTAACCATTACAGAGCTATTGGGTACACGTGTAGACATTTCGAATCGCTGAACACACAGTATCATCTCTTGGTAATGATAACGAATATTTCATATAGAAGTGATGTGCTGTATAAATTTTGTATATTTTGCCAATAGTTTATAGATTCATAAGTGGCTTTGTCCTATTTGTTCGTCTGTGTTTGCAAGGATTAGGGAATCCTGACTTTAGTAATCAAGACAATCCTGCAGATTACTCACAAGCATTTATCACACTCTATGAAGAGTGTGTGCTTTTCTGTCTGTTTGCGTATGCGTGATATATATATATATATATATATATATATATATATATATATATATATATATATATATATATATATATATATATATATATATATATATATATATATATATATATATATATATATATATATATATATATATATATATATATATATATATATATATATATATATATATATATATATATATATATATATATATATATATATATATATATATATATATATATATATATATATATATATATATATATATATATATATATATATATATATAGATATAGATATAGATATATATATATATATATATATATATATATATATATATATATATATATATATATATATATATATATATATATATATATATATATATATATATATATATATATATATATATATATATATATATATATATATATATATATATATATATATATATATATATATATATATATATATATATATATATATATATGTATATATATATATATATATATATATATATATATATATATATATATATATATATATATATATATATATATATATATATATATATATATATATATATATATATATATATATATATATATATATATATATATATATATATATATATATATATATATATATATATATATATATATATATATATATATATATATATATATATATATATATATATATATATATATATATATATATATATATATATATATATATATATATATATATATATATATATATATATATATATATATATATATATATATATATATATATATATATATATATATATATATATATATATATATATATATATATATATATATATATATATATATATATATATATATATATATATATATATATATATATATATATATATATATATATATATATATATATATATATATATATATATATATATATATATATATATATATATATATATATATATATATATATATATATATATATATATATATATATATATATATATATATATATATATATATATATATATATATATATATATATATATATATATATATATATATATATATATATATATATACATATATATATATATATATATATATATATATATATATATATATATATATATATATATATGAATCATTTTTTACCCCGACCGGGACTCGAACCTAGGACTTATGATTACTAAGTCAAGGCGCTACCACTACACCACAGAAGGTTTAAAAGGAACCCAACCTTATAGCTTATATCTGCTATACTAAGGAATGAACGCATTCTAACTGAATGCCACTATGTTCATATTACAGATTCCCCAACCTCACTCGTGGCTTCATTTTAGCATTTAATTCAATTTCCAATCTCATTCGGGCCATGAAATACAAATAAGCACATTACATATGTGAAAACATGAATCATTTTTTACCCCGACCGGGACTCGAACCTACGACTTATGATTACTAAGTCAAGGCGCTACCACTACACCACAGAAGGTTTAAAAGGAACCCAACCTTATAGCTTATATCTGCTATACTAAGGAATGAACGCATTCTAACTGAATGCCACTATGTTCATATTACAGATTCCCCAACCTCACTCGTGGCTTCATTTTAGCATTTAATTCAATTTCCAATCTCATTCGGGCCATGAAATACAAATAAGCACATTACATATGTGAAAACATGAATCATTTTTTACCCCGACCGGGACTCGAACCTAGGACTTATGATTACTAAGTCAAGGCACTACCACTACACCACAGAAGGTTTAAAAGGAACCCAACCTTATAGCTTATATCTGCTATACTAAGGAATGAACGCATTCTAACTGAATGCCACTATGTTCATATTACAGATTCCCCAACCTCACTCGTGGCTTCATTTTAGCATTTAATTCAATTTCCAATCTCATTCGGGCCATGAAATACAAATAAGCACATTACAAATGTGAAAACATGAATCATTTTTTTTACAACGACCGGGACTCGAACCTAGGACTTATGATTACTAAGTCAAGGCGCTACCACTACACCACAGAAGGTTTAAAAGGAACCCAACTTATAGCTTATATCTGCTATACTAAGGAATGAACGCATTCTAACTGAATGCCACTATGTTCATATTACAGATTCCCCAACCTCACTCGTGGCTTCATTTTAGCATTTAATTCAATTTCCAATCTCATTCGGGCCATGAAATACAAATAAGCACATTACATATGTGAAAACATGAATCATTTTTTACCCCGACCGGGACTCGAACCTACGACTTATGATTACTAAGTCAAGGCGCTACCACTACACCACAGAAGGTTTAAAAGGAACCCAACCTTATAGCTTATATCTGCTATACTAAGGAATGAACGCATTCTAACTGAATGCCACTATGTTCATATTACAGATTCCCCAACCTCACTCGTGGCTTCATTTTAGCATTTAATTCAATTTCCAATCTCATTCGGGCCATGAAATACAAATAAGCACATTACATATGTGAAAACATGAATCATTTTTTACCCCGACCGGGACTCGAACCTAGGACTTATGATTACTAAGTCAAGGCACTACCACTACACCACAGAAGGTTTAAAAGGAACCCAACCTTATAGCTTATATCTGCTATACTAAGGAATGAACGCATTCTAACTGAATGCCACTATGTTCATATTACAGATTCCCCAACCTCACTCGTGGCTTCATTTTAGCATTTAATTCAATTTCCAATCTCATTCGGGCCATGAAATACAAATAAGCACATTACATATGTGAAAACATGAATCATTTTTTACCCCGACCGGGACTCGAACCTAGGACTTATGATTACTAAGTCAAGGCGCTACCACTACACCACAGAAGGTTTAAAAGGAACCCAACCTTATAGCTTATATCTGCTATACTAAGGAATGAACGCATTCTAACTGAATGCCACTATGTTCATATTACAGATTCCCCAACCTCACTCGTGGCTTCATTTTAGCATTTAATTCAATTTCCAATCTCATTCGGGCCATGAAATACAAATAAGCACATTACATATGTGAAAACATGAATCATTTTTTACCCCGACCGGGACTCGAACCTAGGACTTATGATTACTAAGTCAAGGCGCTACCACTACACCACAGAAGGTTTAAAAGGAACCCAACCTTATAGCTTATATCTGCTATACAAAGGAATGAACGCATTCTAACTGAATGCCACTATGTTCATATTGCAGATTCCCCAACCTCACTCGTGGCTTCATTTTAGCATTTAATTCAATTTCCAATCTCATTCGGGCCATGAAATACAAATAAGCACATTACATATGTGAAAACATGAATCATTTTTTACCCCGACCGGGACTCGAACCTAGGACTTATGATTACTAAGTCAAGGCGCTACCACTACACCACAGAAGGTTTAAAAGGAACCCAACCTTATAGCTTATATCTGCTATACTAAGGAATGAACGCATTCTAACTGAATGCCACTATGTTCATATTACAGATTCCCCAACCTCACTCGTGGCTTCATTTTAGCATTTAATTCAATTTCCAATCTCATTCGGGCCATGAAATACAAATAAGCACATTACATATGTGAAAACATGAATCATTTTTTACCCCGACCGGGACTCGAACCTAGGACTTATGATTACTAAGTCAAGGCGCTACCACTACACCACAGAAGGTTTAAAAGGAACCCAACCTTATAGCTTATATCTGCTATACTAAGGAATGAACGCATTCTAACTGAATGCCACTATGTTCATATTACAGATTCCCCAACCTCACTCGTGGCTTCATTTTAGCATTTAATTCAATTTCCAATCTCATTCGGGCCATGAAATACAAATAAGCACATTACATATGTGAAAACATGAATCATTTTTTACCCCGACCGGGACTCGAACCTAGGACTTATGATTACTAAGTCAAGGCGCTACCACTACACCACAGAAGGTTTGAAAGGAACCCAACCTTATAGCTTATATCTGCTATACTAAGGAATGAACGCATTCTAACTGAATGCCACTATGTTCATATTACA
>JAXCGZ010021583.1:0-12500 GCA_037179515.1 Halocaridina rubra
TCAAAGTTTTGTAGAAGGTTTAAAGAGCCTACATATCTGAATGAACAGTCAGGAAATGGTTCAAAATTAATAGATGAGTCAAGTGATGAACAAGAACATTCTGACTCAGAAAAGGACAAGAAACATGTTGGTGTGATAACTATGAATTCAGTATAAATGCAAATGGTGAATCCGAGTTTGCCTCCATGTGCTCTGCCTACTGCCTGTGGAAAAATGAGCAGTTCAAAGGAAACCTTTGGGTAAGCACTAGTTTATTCTGTGATACAGGTTCATAGTGCTTCTTTATAACAAAGGAACTAGATGAAGCTCTTAAGATGAACCCAGTAGATTAAATAACGTTTGGCATTGATGTTTTCCGTTCATAAACAAAGAAAGGAGCTTTTCCTATTGTAAATGTGATTATCAAGATAGGAAATGAAGAATCAGAGTTAAATTACTCATAGTTGATGATATGGTTATTAGCATCTGCACTCCAGGACTAGCAAAAGCTGTAAATGTGTCAAAGTCTAATGGTCATAAGTTGGCCGATGAAGATATTGATAGTGATGTACTTGAGAACATTGGCATTGTTATTAGTGTCTTACATTTTAGTCAGTTTGTTAGTGATATTAACAAGTGGGATGTCTATAATTTCATGGAAACACCGGATGGTGTCATGTTGTATGGCCATATTCCTCGTGATACTCAACATGGACCCAGTAATGTGCAAAACGTACTTGTTATGGGAGTAGAAATAGTTATTTTCTAATACACATTAGTTGATTGAAGCCATGGAGCCTCTTAATATGTTGTTGAGTGAAAAGGTCATAGAGCCTGTTAATAAGTTGTGGGAGCCAGAGTTTACTGGAGTAAATAAGCAAAAAGTGAGTTACGAAGATAAAACTACACTTGGAAGTTTTACAGATTCTGTTCCCTGGAAGCCTATCTACACTTTTCTCCCATACAATTTTCAGAGAGCCTTTGGACAAATGAATTCTCTAGTAGAACAGCAGGAGGAGATATTGGAGACTTTTCATGTAGGAAATTTTTGGCATGCTTGTACCATTGAAAAGAAACTGTCTGATGCTTACAATACTGCAGATGTAGAGTGAACAAATGCCAAAATAACACTGCAAGCATGGAATTCCAACAACACCAGACTTCATAGGGTACTAGATCAGTACCTTTATGGAAAATCTAGATCTCCTAAAGTATTAGTCATAAGTGTAGTCAAGAATGCTAATACAGACAAGTTGTCTTTGAAAGGTCTGAAGGCTAGAGAAGAAGTGCTGACCAAACAGAAACTACTGTATTTGATCCCTTAGGTCTAATTTCACCCTTGCTAAGAAGAGGAAAAATTCTTATTCAGAGAGCCTTCTATGAAAAGCTTGATGGAATATCTATATGCACTTCGTAGTATAAAAAAAATTCTGCATGAATTAATCAAAATTTATATTGCCTTTAACATAAAATTAGAGAAGTATTTATAAATGTAAAAATAAAAAAGATAATAGTGAATACCTCTCTCTGGATATCCCAAAATAGATTAGTTCCTCACACTTAATAAAACTTTATTTCATTTTCTATAAAAAAATATCTTGAAAGAAAACGAAAGTTTGTGGTAAACTTAAATATATTAAAATTCAATGCACATTCATTATTTTAATGATCTTGTAAATAATATTGGACAAACAAAAGAAGAAATATATTACTTATATCATTATGTAAATCTATAAGAGAAATATACAATGAGAAATCATCAAATTATGAAAAATCAGAACGTCAAGTTGCCCAAAGCATTGAAGAATTGTGGTTACGCTTAATCATTGATGCTAAATGGTACCACTGACGGGGAACCCCACCACTTTTTTTCGTTTTTGGAGGGTCCAAGGATGTCTTGAATATGTTTAAAGACAGTTTATTTCTACATAGATTATGTAAGTGTTGTTTGGCATGATAGTTTCGTTTATTGTTAAGTGTATGTTTGTAGATCTACGGGGATTGTATGTATACTTATTCAGTTATATCCAATTTACACATGAATATGTATTCATTTATGTTAAGTATGTATAAGTATTCTAATGCATAGTGTTTGTATAGCTCATAAGTCGAGAGCGAAATTTGCTTTATTAGGCTTTCTGTCTATCAATATTTTAGCGCGTCATGATGACGTTGATTACTTTGTGTAATGTAAAGTTCTTTACAATTATAATCTTCCACATAGTCAATATATAATTTTTCTTGTGCCAAATGAACTATATATTTAATGCCATTGTGGAATTTTTATTCTAATGAATGGATGGATTCGGTTTTACGTCACGAACTCCCTTTTCTACCAAGGGCTAGGACGGTTGCCTTCATGCGAAGGACTTGTTTTGGCAGATGTAATCGTTACCCTGAGTGCATTCCCTTGCTAACCTGAGACCGTGACGGGGCGCGAACCCTCGACCTGCCGCCTCAATTATATTTTATTGGTAGAGGATTTAATTTTGAGATATAAATTAAAATTCCTGAAAATCCCATAAAATCCAAAAAAATTCATTAATAATCCATGGGAATCCCTAAAAAATCCATAAACATCTTTAAAAATTACTTAAAATCCCTACAAATAAATGAAAATTCGAACAAAAATCCATAAAGATATCTAAAAAATCTTTAGATATTACCAAAAATTAAAAGAAATTCCAAAAAAATTAATAAAATTCTTTAAAAATCTCTAAAAATCCCTAAAATTTGCTAAAAATCCCTTAAAATCTCTAGAAATCCTTAAAAATCTCTGAATTTTTCTAAAAATCCTTAAAAGAAATTAAAAATCCTCGAAAATTTCTAAAAAAAATCACAAAATCTCAAAAAAATTCTTAATATCCCTAAAAATTCATAAAAAATACCAAATATCTGTAAAAATCCATGCAAATACCTAAAAATCCACTAAAATTCTTAAAAAATTAATAAAAATCTCTAAAAATCCCAAAATTATCCCCCAATATCCATAGAAATTCCTAAAAAATACATACACACTCCTAAAACTCTCTAAAAATCCCTAAAACTCACTAAAAATCTTTAAAAATCCCTAAAAATTCCCCAAAATACCTAAAAATCTCAACAAATGCATATAAATCCCTAGAAATTCATAAAATCCCTACAAAATCATTAAAAATCGAGAAAAATTCATAAAATCTCTAAAAATCCCCAAAATTACCTAAAAAATTCCTAAAAATTATAAAAAATCCCAAAAAATCCATAAAAATTCCTAAAAAATCATATAAATCTATAAATCCCAAAAAATTCCTACAATTCTCTAAATATCCTTAAAAATTTCTAAGCATTCAAAAAAATCCCTAATAATCACTACAAATCACTGAATATCCCTAAAAATCCAGGAACATTTCAAAAAAATCCATAAAAATCTCAAAATCCCTAGAAATCACCAAAAATAAATTAAAATTCTTAAAAACTCCGTAAAAATCCCCTAAAAATCTTTGAAAGT
This sequence comes from Halocaridina rubra, assembly GCA_037179515.1. NCBI lineage: Eukaryota > Metazoa > Arthropoda > Malacostraca > Decapoda > Atyidae > Halocaridina > Halocaridina rubra. The sequence goes on from JAXCGZ010021583.1 coordinate 3,467, forward strand.
CACTAAAATTCACTATAAATCACAAAAATCTCTAAAAATCCTTAAAAATCCATAGAAATCCCTAAAAATCTCTAAAAATCCCTAAAGCTCACTAAAAATCCCTAAAATTCTCTAGAAAGCCTTAAAATTTCCTAAATATCAATAAAAATCCATAAATATAACTCCCTAAACCTAACCTAAACTAACCTTTAACCTAACCTAATCTAACCTAGAAAATCCTTAAAAATCCAAATAATCCCTACAAAACTTTAAAAATCCCTAAAATTCTCAAAAAATCCCTAGAATCTCAAAAAATCCCTAAAATTCAATAAAACAAGTACCTAAAATCTTCTATAAATCTTTAAAAATTCCTAAAAAAAATAAAAATCCCTAAAATCTTAAAAATCACAAAAAATCCATAAAAATCCATAAAATTCCCCTGAAAAACCCTGAAAATCAATAAAAATCCCTAAAAGTCCCAAATAATCAATAAAAATTCATTATAAATTTGTATATATCCCTAAAAATTCCATAAAGCTACCTAAAAATAACAATTACTTAACTAACCTAAGCTAAGCTAACCTAACCTAATCTATTACCTAGAAAAATCCCTAAAAAATCCTTTAAAATCCCTCAAAATCTATGGAAAGCCCTAAAAATCACCAAAAAACCCCATAGAAGTTAATAAGAAATCTATAAAAATCTCTAAAAAAAACCACCTAAAATCCCTAAAAATATATAAAATTCTTAAAAAATCCTAAAAAATCTCTACAAATCATTAAAATTTTCCAAAAATGCTTGAAAATTCCTAAAAATCCGTAAAAATCCATAACAAAATCTCTAAAAATCTCAAAAATTTTGTAAAAATTACAAAAATATCCATGAAAATCCCTTTAAAAATTCCCTAAAATTCTCAAAAAATCCAAAAAAATCCCTAAAAATCCATAAAAAATTATAAATCTTTAAAAATCCCTAAAAATCCGTAAAATTCTCAAAATATCCTTAAAATTCCTAATAATCCATAAAAATCCCTTAAGCATCACTAAAAATCTCTAAAAATCAATTAAATTCCCTATAAATCCATAAAAACTTCTAAAAATCCTCACTTAATCTAGCCTAACTTAACCTTTAGCCTAACCTAATCTAACCTAGAAAAAACCCTAAAATGCCATAGAAACCCCTAAAATCACTAAAAAAAAAAAAATAAAATTCCCTAATGAGCTCTAAAATCTCTAAAAATCCTTAAGCATCTCTAAAATTCCATAGAATTTCTTAAAAGCCCTAAAATTCTCTAAAAATCCTTAAAAATCTCTAAAAAATCCCTCAAAATTCATAAAAAATCATAAATATCTCTAAAAAAATCCCTAAAATAATTAAATTCCCTAAAAATCCTCAAAATTTCTTAAAAATCCATGAAATTCAAAAAAATTTCCTATAAAATCCCTATAAATCATTAGAAATCCCTAAAAATCCCAAATAAATATAAAAATTCCTAAAAAAATCCATACAAATTTCTAAAAAAAATTACTTAACCTAACCTAAGCTAACCTACCCAAACTAACCTTCAACCTAACCTAACCTAATCTATAACCTAGAAAAATTCCTAAAAATACTTAAAAATCCATAAAAATCTATACAAATCCTATAAATCACCAAAAATCCATAGAAATTGATAATAAATCCATAAAAATCTTTAAAAACACCTAAAATCCCAAAAAATCTATAAAAATTCATAAAATATCCCTAAAAAATTCAAAAAATTCTTGAAAATCCCTAAAAATCCATAAAAAATCTCTAAAATTCTCTAAAAAAAAATTAAAAATTACAAGAAATCCATGAAAATCCCTTAAAAATCCCTAAAATTCTCAAAAGAATCCCTAAAAATTGGCAAAATTATCAGGTTAGGTTGTTAGGTTAAGTTAGGTTAGGTTAGGCTAGGTTAGGTTAGGTAAGGTTAGGTTAGGTTAGTTTAGGTTAGGTTAGGTAAGGTTAGGTTAGGTTAAGTTAGGTTAGGTTAGGTTAAGTTAGGTTAGGTTAGGTTAAGTTAGGTTAGGTTAAGTTAGGTTAGGTTAGGTTAGGTTTGGATAAGTTAGGTTAGGTTAGGTTAGGTTAAGTTAGGTTAGGTTAGGTTAGGTTAGGTTAGGTTAGGTTAAGTTAGGTTAGGTTAGGTTAGGTTAGGTTAAGTTAGGTTAGGTTAGGTTAGGTTAAGTTAGGTTAGGTTAGGTTAAGTTAGGTTAGGATAGGTTAGGTTAGGTTAAGTTAGGTTAGGTTAGGTAAGGTTAGGTTAGGTTAAGTTAGGTTAGGTTTGGTTAGGTTAAGTTAGGTTAAGTTAGGTTAGGTTAGGTTAGGTTAGGTTAAGTTAGGTTAAGTTAGGTTAGGTTAGGTTAAGTTAGGTTAGGTTAAGTTAGGTTAGGTTAGGTTAGGTTAAGTTAGGTTAGGTTAGGTTAGGTTAAGTTAGGTTAGGTTAGGCTAGGTTAAGTTAGGTTAGGTTAGGTTAGGTTAGTTTAAGTTAGGTTAGTTTAGGTTAGGTTAGGTTAAATTAGGTTAGGTTAGGTTAAGTTAGGTTAGGTTAAGTTAGGTTAGGTTAGGTAAGGTTAGGTTAAGTTAGGTTAGGTTAAGTTAAGTTAGGCTAGGTTAGGTTAAGTTAGGTTAGGTTAGGTTAAGTTAGGTTATGTTAGGTTAGGTTAGGTTAAGTTAGGTTAGGTTAAGTTAAGTTAGGTTAGGTTAGGTTAAGTTAGGTTAGGTTAGGTTAGGTTAAGTTAGGTTAGGTTAGGTTAGGTTGGGTTAAGTTAGGTTAGGTTAGGTTAGGTTAAGTTAGGTTAGGTTAAGTTAGGTTAGGTTAGGTTAAGTTAAGTTAGGTTAGGTTATGTTAGGTTACGTTAGGTTAAGTTAGGTTTGGTTAGGCTAGGTTAGGTAAGGTTAGGTTAGGTTAGGTTAGGTTAGTTTAGGTTAGGTTAGGTTAGGTAAGGTTAGGTTAGATTAGGTTAGGTTAAGTTAGGTTAGGTTAAGTTAGGTTAGGTTTGGTTAAGTTAGGTTAGGTTAGGTTAGGTTAAGTTAGGTTAGGTTAGGTTAAGTTAGGTTAGGTTTAGTTAGGTTAGGTTAGGTTAAGTTAGGTTAAGTTAAGATAGGTTAGGTTAGGTTAAGTTAGGTTAGGTTAGGTTAGGTTAATTTAGGTTAGGTTAAGTTAGGTTAGGTTAGGTTAAGTTAGGTTAGGTAAGGTTAGGTTAGGTTAAGTTAGGTTAGGTTAGGTTAAGTTAGGTTAGGTTAGGCTAGGTTAAGTTAGGTTAGGTTAGGTTAAGTTAGGTTAGGTTAGGTTAAGTTAGGTTAAGTTAGGTTAGGTTAGGTTAAGTTAGGTTAGGTTAAGTTAAGTTAGGTTAAGTTAGGTTATGTTAGGTTAGGTTAAGTTAGGTTAGGTTAAGTTAAGCTAGGTTAGGTTAGGTTAGGTTAAGTTAGGTTAGGTTAGGTTAGGTTAAGTTAGGTTAGGTTAGGTTATGTTAGGTTGGGTTAAGTTAGGTTAGGTTAGGTAAGGTTAAGTTAGGTTAGGTTAGGTTAGGTTTGGTTAAGTTAAGTTAGGTTAGGTTAGGTTATGTTAGGTTAGGTTAGGTTAAGTTAGGTTAGGTTAGGTTAAGTTAGGTTAGGTTAAGTTAGGTTAGGTTAATTTAGGTTAGGTTACGTTAGGTTAGGTTAGGTTAGGTTAAGTTAGGTTAGGTTAAGTTAGGTTAGGTTAGGTTAAGTTAGGTTAGGTTAGGTTAGGTTAGGTTAAGTTAGGATCGGTTAAGTTAGGTTAAGGTAGGTTAGGTTAGGTTAAGTTAGGTTAGGTTAGGTTAGGTTAAGTTAGGTTAGGTTAAGTTTGGTTAGGTTAGGTTAGGTTAGGTAGTTAGGTTAGCTTCACTAAAAATCCCTAGTAATCTCGAATAATCAATAAAAAATCCCTAAAAATCTCTAAAAATACCTAAAAATTACAAACAATTAATAAAAATTACAAAAAATCACTAAAATCTCCAGAAGCCACTAAAAATCCATGAAAATTCTCTAAAATATACCTAAAAATCATTAAAAATCCTGAAATATCCCATACATTCCATTAAAAGTCCTAAAAATCCTTAAAAATCTCTAAAAATCCCTACAAATCCCTAAAAATCCTTAAAAATTCCTGACAATTCAAAAAATATCTAAAACTCCATAAAAGAAAATCCATAAAAATCTCTTAAAATCAATAAAAATAAAAAAAAATCCATGAAAAATCCAAAAAAACAAAAAAATATATAAAAATCTATGAAAAACACCAAAAATCAATAGAAATTAATATAAATATATTAAATCTAAAAATCATTAAAAGTCCATAAAAATCTCTAAAAATCTCAAAAAATCCCTAGAACTCATTAAAAATCCCAATAAATCGCTAAAAATCGTTAAAAAAAACATTAAAATCCATAAAAATCCCTACAAATCCCGAAAAATTCAAAAAATTCTTTAAAAATCTATAAAAGTCCCTAAAAATCCATAAAATTTCCCTGAAAAATCCCTACAAATCAATAAAAATTCCTAAAATTCCCCAATAATCCATAAAAATTCATTAATAATCCATAGAAATCAATAAAAACTCCATACACATCTTTAAAAATTACTTAAAATCACTAGAAACAAATTAAAATTCGAAAAAATCCATAAAAATCTCTAAAAATCATTAGATATTACCAAAAAATCCATAGAAATTCCTAACAAAATCCATAAAAATCTTTAAAAATCTCTAAATATTCCTAAAATTCACTAAAAATACCTTAAAATCTCTAGAAATCCTTAAAACCCTATAAAGAAATGGTCAAAATCTAAAAAAATCGGTAATTTCAACTAATAATCCCTAAAATTTTCTAAAACTCCTGAAAAATCCCTGTAAATAACTAAAAGTTCCTAAATTTTTCTAAAAATCATTAAACATTTATAAAAACCAATAAAATTTTCTAAAAACAAATTTCTAAAAAATCCTTAATATTCCTAAAAATTCATAAAAATTACCAAAAATCTGTAAAAATCCATGCAAATCCCTAAAAATCCATTAAAAATCTTAAAAAATATCTAAAAATCTATAAGAATCCCATAAAATTTTCTAAAAATCCTTAAAAACTCCTAAAAATTCATAAATATTCAAAAAAATATCCTAAAAAAATCTCTAAAAATCCAAAAAATTCCATAACATTCCAAAGAAAAATCCCTACAAATAAATTAAAATTCCTGAAAATCCCATAAAATCCAAAAAAATTCATTAATAATCCATGGAAATCCCTAAATTATCCATAAACATCTTTAAAAATTACTTACAATCCCTACAAATAAATGAAAATTCGAAAAAAATCCATAAAGATATCTAAAAAAATCTTTAGATATTACCAAAAATTAAAAGAAATTCCAAAAAAATACATAAAATTCTTTAAAAATCTCTAAAACCCCCTAAAATTTGCTAAAAATCCCTTAAAATCTCTAGAAATCCTTAAAAATCTATAAAAATTTGTCAAAATCTCTAAAAATCACTAAAATCGACTAATAATCCCTAAAATTCTCTAAAACTCCTTAAAAATCTCTAAATTTTTCTAAAAATCCTTAAAAAAAATTAAAAATACTTGAAAATTTCTAAAAAAAAATCACTAAAAATCTCTCAAAAAAATTCGCAATATCCCTAAAAATTCATAAAAAAATACCAAATATCTGTAAAAATCCATGCAAATACCTAAAAATCCATTAAAATTCTTAAAAAATTAATAAAAATCTCTAAAAATCCCAAAAATATCCCCCAATATCCATAGAAATTCCTAAAAAATACATACACACTCCTAAAACTCTCTAAAAATCCCTAAAACACTAAAAATCTTTAAAAATCCCTAAAAATTCCCCCAAATACCTAAAAATCTCAACAAATGCATATAAATCCCTAGAAATTCATAAAAATCCCTACAAAATCATTAAAAATCGAGAAAAATTCATAAAATCTCTAAAAATCCCAAAAATTACTTAAAAAATTCCTAAAAATTATAAAAAATCCCGACAAATCCCAAAAAATCCATAAAAATTCCTAAAAAATCATAAAAAATCTTTATAAATCCCCAAAAATTCCTACAATTCTCTAAATATCCTTAAAAATTTCTAAGCATTCAAAAAAATCCCTAATAATCCCTACAAATCACTGAATATCCCTAAAAATCCAGGAATATTTCAAAAAAATCCATAAAAATCTCTAAAAATCCCTAGAAATCACCAAAAATAAATTGAAATTCTTAAAAACTCCGTAAAAATCCCCTAAAAATCTTTGAAAGTCACTAAAATTCACTATAAATCACAAAAATCTCTAAAAATCCTTAAAAATCCATACAAATCCCTAAAAATCTCTAAAAATCCCTAAAACTCACTAAAAATCCCTAAAATTCTCTAGAAAGCCTTAAAATTTCCTAAAAATCAATAAAAATCCATAAATATCCCCAAAAAACACTAAAAATCCCAAAAAATCCTTAGAATTCTCTAAAAATCCTTACACATTCCTAAAAATCCATAAAAATCCCTTAAAAATCCCTAAACCTAACCTAAACTAACCTTTAACCTAACCTAACCTAATCTAACCTAGAAAATCCTTAAAAATCCAAATAATCCCTACAAAACTTTAAAAATCCCTAAAATTCTCAAAAAATCCCTAGAATCTCAAAAAATCCCTAAAATTCAATAAAACAAGTACCTAAAATCTTCTATAAATCTTTAAAAATCCCTAAAAAAATAAAAATCCCTAAAATATTCTTAAAAATCACAAAAAATCCATAAAAATCCATAAAATTCCCCTGAAAAACCATAAAAATCAATAAAAATCCCTAAAAGTCCCAAATAATCAATAAAAATTCATTATAAATTTGTATATATCCCTAAAAATTCCCTAAAACTACCTAAAAATAACAATTACTTAACCTAACCTAAGCTATGCTAACCTAACCTAATCTATTACCTAGAAAAATCCTTAAAAATCCTTTAAAATCCCTCAAAATCTATGGAAAGCCCTAAAAATCACCAAAAAACCCATAGAAGTTAATAATAAATCTATAAAAATCTCTAAAAAAAACACCTAAAATCCCTAAAAATATATAAAATTCCTAAAAAATCCTAAAAAATCTACAAATCATTAAAATTTTCCAAAAATGCTTGAAAATTCCTAAAAATCCGTAAAAATCCATTACAAAATCTCTAAAAATCTCAAAATTTTTGTAAAAATTACAAAAATATCCATGAAAATCCCTTTAAAAATTCCCTAAAATTCTCAAAAAATCCAAAAAAATCCCTAAAAATCCATAAAAAAATTAAAAATCTTTAAAAATCCCTAAAAATCCGTAAAATTCTCAAAATATCCTTGAAATTCCTAATAATCCATAAAAATCCCTTAAGCATCACTAAAAATCTCTAAAAATCAATTAAATTCCCTATAAATCCATAAAAACTTCTAAAAATCCTCACTTAATCTAGCCTAACTTAACCTTTAGCCTAACCTAATCTAACCTAGAAAAAACCCTAAAAAGCCATAGAAACCCCTAAAATCTCTAAAAAAAAACAAAACTAAAATTCCCTAATGAGCTCTAAAATCTCTAAAAATCCTTAAGCATCTCTAAAAATCCATAGAATTTCTTAAAAGCCCTAAAATTCTCTAAAAATCCTTAAAAATCTCTAAAAAATCCCTTAAAATTCATAAAAAATCATAAATATCTCTAAAAAAATCCCTAAAATAATTAAATTCCCTAAATATCTTTAAAATTCCTTAAAAATCCCTGAAATTAAAAAAAATTCCTATAAAATACCTAAAAATCATTAAAAATCCCTAAAAATCCCAAATAAATATAAAAATTCCTAAAAAAATCCATGCAAATTTCTAAAAAAAATTACTTAACCTAACCTAAGCTAACCTACCCAAACTAACCTTCAACCTAACCTAACCTAATCTATAACCTAGAAAAATCCCTAAAAATACTTAAAAATCCATAAAAATCTATACAAATCCTAAAAATCACCAAAAATCCATAGAAATTGATAATAAATCCATAAAAACCTTTAAAAACACCAAAAATCCCAAAAAATCTATGAAAATCCCTAAAAATCCATAAAAAATCTCTAAAATTCTCTAAAAAAAATAAAAATTACAAGATATCCATGAAAATCCCTTAAAAATCCCTAAAATTCTCAAAAAAATCCCTAAAAATTGGCAAAATTATCAGGTTAGGTTGTTAGGTTAAGTTAGGTTAGGTTAGGTTAGGTTAGGTTAGGTTATGCTAAGTTAGGTTAGGTTAAGTTAGGTTAGGTTAGGTTAGGTTAGGTTAATTTAAGTTAGGTTAGGTTAGGTTAGGTTAAGTTAGGTTAGGTTAGGTTAGGCTAAGTTAGGTTTGGTTAGGTTAGGTTAGGCTAGGTTAAGTTAGGTTAGGTTAGGTTAGGTAGTTAGGTAAGTTTAGGTTAGGTTAGGTTAGGTTAGGTTAAGTTAGGTTAGGTTAGGTTAAGTTAGGTTAAGATAGGTTAAGTTAGTTTAGGTTAGGTTAGGTTAATTTAGGTTTGTTAGGTTAGGTTAGGTTAGGTTAGGTTAGGTTAAGTTAGGTTAGGTTAGGTTAGGTTAGGTTAAGTTAGGTTAGGTTAGGTTAGGTTAGGTTAAGTTAGGTTAGGTTAGGTTAGGTTAAGTTAGGTTAGGTTAGGTTAGGTTAAGTTAGGTTAGGTTAGGTTAGGTTAGGTTAAGTTAAGTTACATTAGGTTAGGTTAAGTTAGGTTAGGTTAGGTTAGGTTAAGTTAGGTTAGGTTAGGTTAGGTTAAGTTAGGTTAGGCTAGGTTAAGCTAGGTTAGGTTAGGTTAGGTTAGGTTAAGTTAGGTTAGGTTAGGTTAAGTTAGGTTAGGTTAGGTTAGGTTATGTTAGGTTAAGTTAGGTTAGGTTAGGTTAGGTTAGGTTAGGTTAAGTTAGGTTTGGTTAGGTTAGGTTAGGTTAAGTTAGGTTAAGTTAGCTTAGGTTAAGTTAGGTTAGGTTAGGTTAGGTTAGGTTAATTTAGGTTAGGTT
>JAXCGZ010021583.1:17500-37500 GCA_037179515.1 Halocaridina rubra
TAGGTTAGGTTAGGTTAGGTTAGGTTAGGTTTGGTTAAGTTAGGTTAGGTTAGGTTAGGTTAGGTTAAGTTAGGCTAGGTTAGGTTAGGTTAGGTTACATTAGGTTAGGTTAGGTTAGGTTAGGTTAGGTTAGGTTAGGCTAGGTTAGGTTAGGTTAGGTTTGGTTAGGTTAAGTTAGGTTAGGTTAGGTTAGGTTAGGTTAAGTTTGGTTAGGTTAAGTTAGGTTAGGTTAGGTTAGGTTAGGTTAGGTTAAGTTAGGTTAAGTTAGGTTAGGTTAGGTTAAGTTAGGTTAGGTTAGGTTAGGTTAGGTTAGGTTAAGTTAGGTTAGGTTAGGTTAGGTTAGGTTAGGTTAAGTTAGGTTAGGTTAGGTTAGGTTAGGTTAGGTTAGGTTAAGTTAGGTTAGGTTAGGTTAGGTTAGGTTAGGTTCGGTTAAGTTAGGTTAGGTTAGGTTAGGTTAGGTTAAGTTAGGTTAGGTTAGGTTAGGTTAGGTTACATTAGGTTAGGTTAGGTTAGGTTCGGTTAGGTTAGGTTAGGCTAGGTTAGGTTAGGTTAGGTTTGGTTAGGTTAAGTTTGGTTAGGTTAGGTTAGGTTAGGTTAAGTTAGGTTAGGTTAGGTTTGGTTAGGTTAAGTTAGGTTAGGTTAGTTTAGGTTAGGTTAGGTTAAGTTATTTTAGGTTAGGTTAGGTTAGGTTAGGTTAGGTTAAGTTAGGTTAGGTTAGGTTAGGTTAGGTTAGGTTAAGTTAGGTTAGGTTAGGTTAGGTTAGGTTAGGTTAGGTTAGGTTAGGTTAGGTTAAAATCTCTTAAGATCAATAAAAATAACTAAAACTCCATGAAAATTCCTAAAAACTCCAAAAAATCTAAAAATCCCTAAAAATCACAAAACAAAACAGAAATTAATAAAAATATATATATAAATATACTAAAATCTCTAAAAATCACTAAAATTCACTAAAATCCTAAGAAAATCTAAAAATCATTAAAAGTCCATTAGTTGGATTTAGCGATTTTTAGAGATTTTTACCATTTCTTTATAGGTCTTTAAGGATTTCTAGAGATTTTAAGGTATTTTTAGTGAATTTTAGGGATATTTAGAGATTTTTAAAGATTTTTATGGATTTTGTTAGGAATTTCTATGCATTTTTGGTAATATCTAATGATTCTTAGAGATTTTTATGGATTTTTTCGAATTTTAATTTATTTCTAGTGATTTTAAGTAATTTTTAAAGATGTGTATGGATTTTTTAATGATTTCTATGGATTATTAATGAATTTTTATGGATTATTGGGGAATTTTAGGAATTTTTATTGATTTGTAGGGATTTTTCAGGGAAATTTTATGGATTTTTAGGGATTTTTATAGATATTTAAAGAATTTTTTGAATTTTTCGGGATTTGTAGGGATTTTTAAGGATTTTAATGTTTTTTTTAACGATTTTTAGCGATTTATTGGGATTTTTAATGAGTTCTAGGGATTTTTTGAGATTTTTAGAGATTTTTATGGACTTTTAATGATTTTTAGATTTTCTTAGGATTTTAGTGAATTTTAGTGATTTTTTGAGATTTTAGGATATTTATATATATATTTTTATTAATTTCTATGTTTTTTTTTGTGATTTTTAGGGATTTTTAGATTTTTTGGATTTTTTAGGAATTTTCATGGATATTTAGTTATTTTTATTGATCTTAAGAGATTTTAACCTAACCTAACCAAACCTAACCTAACTTAACCAAACCTAACCTAACCTAACCTAACCTAACTTAACCTAACCTAACCTAACCTAACCTAACTTAACTTAACCTAACCTAACCTAACCTAACCTAACCTGACCTAACTTAACCAAACCTAACCTAACCTAACCTAACCTAACTTAACCTAACCTAACCTAACTTAACCTAACCTAACCTAACCTAACCTAACCTAACTTAACCGAACCTAACCTAACCTAACCTAACCTAACCTAACTTAACCTAACCTAACCTAACCAAACCTAACCTAACTTGACCTAACCTAACCTAACCTAACCTAACCTAACCTAACTTAACCTAACCTAACCTAACCAAACCTAACCTAACCTAACCTAACCTAACCTAACCTAACTTAACCTAACCTAACCTAATCTAACCTAACCTAACCTAACTTAACCTAAACAAACTTAACCTAACCTAACCTAACCTAACCTAACCTAACCTAACCTAACTTAACCTAACCTAACCTAACCTAACCTAACAACCTAACCAAACCTAACCTAACCTAACTAAACCTAATGTAACCTAACTTAACCTAACCTAACCTAACCTAACTTAACCTAACCTAACCTAACCTAACCTAACCTAACTTAACCTAACCTAACCTAACCTAACCTAACTTAACTTAACCTAACCTAACCTAACATAACATAACCTAACCTAACCTAACCTAACCTAACCTAACTTAACCTAACCTAACCTAACCTAACCTAACTTAACCTAACCTAACCTAACCTAACCTAACCTAACTTAACCTAACCTAACCTAACCTAACCTAACTTAACCTAACCTAACCTAACCTAACCTAACCTAACCTAACCTAACTTAACCTAACCTAACCTAACCAAACCTAACCTAACTTGACCTAACCTAACCTAACCTAACCTAGCTTAACCTAACCTAACCTAACCTAACCTAACCTAACTTAACCTAACCTAACCTAACCTAACCTAACCTAACTTAACCTAACCTAACCTAACCTAACCTAACTTAACCTAACCAAATTTAACCTAACCTAACCTAACCTAACCTAACCGAACCTAACCTAACCTAACCTAACCTAACCTAACCTAACCTAACTTAACCTAACCTAACCTAACCTAACCTAACCTAACTTAACCTAACCAAACCTAACCTAACCTAACTAAACCTAATGTAACCTAACTTAACCTAACCTAGCTTAACCTAAACTAACCTAACCTAACCTAACCTAACCTAACTTAACCTAACCTAACCTAACCTAACCTAACTTAACTTAACCTAACCTAACTTAACCTAACCTAACCTAACCTAACCTAACCTAACCTAACTTAACCTAGCCTAACCAAACCTAACCAAACCTAACTTAACCTAACCTAACCTAACCTAACCTAACCTAACCTAACCTAACCTAACTTAACCTAACCAAACTTAACCAAACCTAACTTAACCTAACCTAACCTAACCTAACCTAACTTAACTTAACCTAACCTAACCTAACCTAACTTAACCTAACCTAACCTAACCTAAGTTAACCTAACCTAACCTAACCTAACCTAACCTAACTTAGCCTAACCTAACCTAACCTAACCTAACCTAACTTAACCTAACCTAACCTAACCTAACCTAACCTAACCTAACCTAACTTAACCTAACCAAACCTAACCTAACCTAACCTAACCTAACTTAACCTAACCTAACCTAACCTAACCTAACTTAACCTAAACTAGCCTAACCTAACCTGACCTAACTTAACCTAACTTAACCTAACCTAACCTAAGCTAACCTAACCTAACTTAACCTAACCTAACCTAACCTAACCTAACCTAACTTAACCTAACCTAACCTAACCTAACCTAACAACCTAACTTAACATAACCTAACCTAACCTAACCTAACTTAACCTAACCTAACCTAACTTAACCTAATGTAACCTAACCTAACCTAACCTAACTTAACCTAACCTAACCTAACCTAACCTAAGTTAACTGAACCTAACCTAACCTAACCTAACTTAACCTAACCTAACCTAACCAAACCTAACCTAACTTAACCTAACCTAACCTAACCTAACCTAACCTAACCTAACTTAACCTAACTTAACCTAACCTAACCTAATCTAACTTAACCTAACCTAACCTAACCTAACCTAACTTAACCTAACCTAACCTAACCTAACTTAACCTAACCTAACCTAACCTAACTTTGTTGGGTTGGGTTAGGTTAGGTTAGGTTAGGTTAGGTTGGGTTAGGTTGGGTTGGGTTAGGTTGGCTTGGGTTAGGTTGGGTTACATTATGTTAGGTTAGGTTAGGTTGAGTTAGATTAGGTTAGGTTAGGTTAGGTTAGGTTAAGTTAGGTTAGGTTAGGTTAGGTTAAGTTTAGGGATTTTTTATTGATTATTCGAGATTACTAGGGATTTTTAGTGAAGCTAACCTAACTACCTAACCTAACCTAACCTAACCTAAGCCAACCTAACCTAACTCAACCTAACCTAACCTAACCTAACCTAACCCAACCTAACCCAAGCCAACCTAACCCAACCCAAACTAACCCAACCTAACCTAACCTAACCTAACCTAACCCAACCCAACAAAGTTAGGTTAGGTTAGGTTAGGTTAGGTTAAGTTAGGTTAGGTTAGGTTAGGTTAGGTTAGGTTAGGTTTGGTTAGATTAGGTTATGTTAGGTTAGGTTAAGTTAGGTTAGGTTAGGTTAGGTTAGGTTATGTTAGGTTAGGTTAGGTTAAGTTAAGTTAGGTTAGGTTAGGTTAGGTTAGGTTAAGTTAGGTTAGGTTAGGTTAGGTTAGGTTAGGTTAGGTTAAGGTAGGTTTGGCTAGGTTAAGTTAGGTTAGGTTAGGTTAGGTTAGGAGTAGGTTAAGTTAGGTTAGGTTAGGTTCAGTTAGGTTAAGTTAGGTTAGGTTAGGTTAGGTTAGGCTAAGTTAGGTTAGGTTAGGTTAGGTTAGGTTAAGTTAGGTTAGGTTAAGTTAGGTTAGGTTAGGTTAGGTTAGGTTAGGTTAGGTTAAGTTAAGTTAGGTTAGGTTAGGTTGAGTTAGGTTAGGTTAGGTTAGGTTAGGTTAGGTTAAGTTAGGTTAGGTTAGGTTAGGTTAGGTTTGGTTAGGTTAAGTTAGGTTAGGTTAGGTTAGGTTAGGGTAAGTTAGGTTTGGTTAGGTTAGGTTAGGTTTGGTTAGGTTAAGTTATGTTATGTTATGTTAGGTTAGGTTAAGTTAAGTTAGGTTAGGTTAGGTTAGGTTAGGTTAGGTTAAGTTAGGTTAGGTTAGGTTAGGTTAGGTTAGGTTAAGTTAGGTTAGGTTCAGTTAAGTTAGGTTAGGTTAGGTTAGGTTAAGTTAGGTTAAGTTAAGTTAGGTTAGGTTAGGTTAGGTTAAGTTAGGTTAGGTTAGGTTAAGTTAGGTTAAGTTAGGTTAGGTTAGGTTAAGTTTGGTTTGGTTAGGTTAAGTTAGGTTAGGTTAAGTTAGGTTAGGTTAAGTTAGGTTATGTTCGGCTTAGTTAGGTTATGTTAGGTTAAGTTAGGTTAGGTTAGGTTAAGTTAGGTTAGGTTAGGTTAGGTTAGGTTAGGTTAAGTTTGGTTTGGTTAAGTTAGGTTAGGTTAGGTTAGGTTAGGTTAAGTTAGGTTAAGTTAGGTTAGGTTAGGTTAAGTTAGGCTAGGTTAGGTTAGGTTAGGTTAAGTTAGGTTAGGTTAGGTTAGGTTAGGTTAGGTTAGGTTAGGTTAGGTTAGGTTAGGTTTGATTAAGTTAGGTTAGGTTAGGTTAGGTTAGGTTAAGTTAGGTTAGGTTAGGTTAGGTTAGGTTACATTAGGTTAGGTTAGTTTAGGTTAGGTTAGGCTAGGCTAGGTTAGGTTAGGTTTGGTTAGGTTAAGTTAGGTTAGGTTAGGTTAGGTTAGGTTAGGTTAAGTTAGGTTAGGTTAAGTTAGGTTAGGTTAGGTTAAGTTATGTTAGGTTAGGTTTGGTTAGGTTAAGTTAGGTTAGGTTAGGTTAGGTTAGGTTAGGTTAGGTTAGGTTAAGTTATTTTAGGTTAGGTTAAGTTAGGTTAGGTTAGGTTAGGTTAGGTTAGGTTAGGTTAGGTTAAGTTAGGTTAGGTTAGGTTAGGTTAGGTTAAGTTAGGTTAGGTTAAGTTAGGTTAGTTTAGGTTAGGTTAGGTTAGGCTAGGTTAAGTTAGGTTAGGTTAGGTTAGGTTAAGTTAGGTTAGGTTAGGTTAGGTTAGGTTAGGTTAAGTTAGGTTAGGTTAGGTTAGGTTAAAATCTCTTAAGATCAATAAAAATAACTAAAAATCCATGAAAATTCCTAAAAAATCCAAAAAATCTAAAAATCCCTAAAAATCACAAAAAAAACAGAAATTAATAAAAATATATATATAAATATACTAAAATCTCTAAAAATCACTAAAATTCACTAAAATCCTAAGAAAATCTAAAAATCATTAAAAGTCCATTAGTTGGATTTAGCGATATTTAGAGATTTTTACCATTTCTTTATAGGTCTTTAAGGATTTCTAGAGATTTTAAGGCATTTTTAGTGAATTTTAGGGATATTTAGAGATTTTTAAAGATTTTTATGGATTTTGTTAGGAATTTCTATGCATTTTTGGTAATATCTAATGATTCTTAGATATTTTTATGGATTTAATCGAATTTTAATTTATTTCTAGTGATTTTAAGTAATTTTTAAAGATGTGTATGGATTTTTTAATGATTTCTATGGATTATTAATGAATTTTTATGGATTATTGGGGAATTTTAGGAAATTTTGATAGATTTGTAGGGATTTTTCAGGGAAATTTTATGGATTTTTAGGGATTTTTATAGATATTTAAAGAATTTTTTGAATTTTTCGGGATTTGTAGGGATTTTTAAGGATTTTAATGTTTTTTTTAACGATTTTTAGCGATTTATTGGGATTTTTAATGAGTTCTAGGGATTTTTTGAGATTTTTAGAGATTTTTATGGACTTTTAATGATTTTTAGATTTTCTTAGGATTTTAGTGAATTTTAGTGATTTTTTGAGATTTTAGGATATTTATATATATATTTTTATTAATTTCTATGTTTTTTTTTTTTGTGATTTTTAGGGATTTTTAGATTTTTTGGATTTTTTAGGAATTTTCATGGATTTTTAGTTATTTTTATTGATCTTAAGAGATTTTAAGCTAACCTAACCTAACCTAACCTAACTTAACCTAACCTAACCTAACCTAACCTAACCTAACTTAACCTAACCTAACCTAACCTAACCTAACTTAACTTAACCTAACCTAACCTAACCTAACCTAACTTAACCTAACCTAACCTAACCTAACCTAACCTAACTTAACCTAACCAAACCTAACCTAACCTAACCTAACTTAACCGAACCTAACCTAACCTAACCTAACCTAACCTAACTTAACCTAACCTAACCTAACCAAACCTAACCAAACTTGACCTAACCTAACCTAACCTAACCTAACCTAACTTAACCTAACCTAACCTAACCAAACCTAACCTAACCTAACCTAACCTATCCTAACCTAACCTAACCTAACCTAACTTAACCTACCTAACCTAACCTAACCTAACTTAACCTAACCAAACCTAACCTAACCTAACTAAACCTAATGTAACCTAACCTAACCTAACCTAACTTAACCTAACCTAACCTAGCCTAACCTAACCTAACTTAACCTAACCTAACCTAACCTAACCTAACTTAACTTAACCTAACCTAACATAACCTAACCTAACCTAACCTAACCTAACCTAACCTAACTTAACCTAACCTAACCTAACCAAACCTAACCTAACTTGACCTAACCTAACCTAACCTAACCTAACCTAACCTAACTTAACCTAACCTAACCTAACCAAACCTAACCTAACCTAACCTAACCTAACCTAACCTAACTTAACCTAACCTAACCTAATCTAACCTAACCTAACCTAACTTAACCTAACCAAACTTAACCTAACCTAACCTAACCTAACCTAACCTAACCTAACTTAACCTAACCTAACCTAACCTAACCTAACAACCTAACCAAACCTAACCTAACCTAACTAAACCTAATGTAACCTAACTTAACCTATCCTAACCTAACCTAACTTACCCTAATCTAACCTAACCTAACCTAACTTAACCTAACCTAACCAAACCTAACCTAACTTAACTTAACCTAACCTAACCTAACCTAACCTAACCTAACTTAACCTAACCTAACCTAACCTAACCTAACCTAACCTAACTTAACCTAACCTAACCTAACCTAACCTAACCTAACTTAACCTAACCTAACCTAACCTAACCTAACTTAACCTAACCTAACCTGGCCTAACCTAACCTAACCTAACTTAACCTAACCTAACCTAACCAAACCTAACCTAACTTGACCTAACCTAACCTAACCTAACCTAACTTAACCTAACCTAACCTAACCTAACCTAACTTAACCTAACCTAACCTAACCTAACCTAACTTAACCTAACCTAACCTAACCTAAACTAACCTAACTTAACCTAACCAAATTTAACCTAACCTAACCTAACCTAACCTAACCTAACCTATCCTAACCGAACCTAACCTAACCTAACCTAACCTAACCTAACCTAACCTAACCTAACCTAACTTAACCTAACCAAACCTAACCTAACCTAACTAAACCTAATGTAACCTAACCTAACCTAACCTAACCTAACCTAACTTAACCTAACCTAACCTAACCTAACCTAACTTAACTTAACCTAACCTAACTTAACCTAACCTAACCTAACCTAACCTAGCCTAACCTAACTTAACCTAGCCTAACCAAACCTAACCTAACCTAACTTAACTGAACCTAACCTAACCTAACTTAACCTAACCTAACCTAACCTAACTTAACCTAACCTAACCTAACCTAACCTAACCTAACCTAACCTAACTTAACCTAACCAAACCTAACCAAACCTAACTTAACCTAACCTAACCTAACCTAACCTAACCTAACTTAACTTAACCTAACCTAACCTAACCTAACTTAACCTAACCTAACCTAACCTAACTTAACCTAACCTAACCTAACCTAACCTAACCTAACTTAGCCTAACCTAACCTAACCTAACCTAACCTAACCTAACCTAACTTAACCTAACCTAACCTAACCTAACCTAACCTAACCTAACCTAACTTAACCTAACCAAACCTAACCTAACCTAACCTAACCTAACTTAACCTAACCTAACCTAACCTAACCTAACTTAACCTAAACTAGCCTAACCTAACCAAACCTAACTTAACCTAACTTAACCTAACCTAACCTAATCTAACCTAACCTAACTTAACCTAACCTAACCTAACCTAACCTAACCTAACTTAACCTAACCTAACCTAACCTAACCTAACAACCTAACTTAACATAACCTAACCTAACCTAACCTAACTTAACCTAACCTAACCTAACCTAACCTAACTTAACCTAATGTAACCTAACCTAACCTAACCTAACTTAACCTAACCTAACCTAACCTAACCTAACCTAAGTTAACCGAACCTAACCTAACCTAACCTAACTTAACCTAACCTAACCTAACCAAACCTAACCTAACTTAACCTAACCTAACCTAACCTAACCTAACCTAACCTAACTTAACCTAACTTAACCTAACCTAACCTAATCTAACTTAACCTAGCCTAACCTAACCTAACCTAACTTAACCTAACCTAACCTAACCTAACTTAACCTAACCTAACCTAACCTAACCTAACTTTGTTGGGTTGGGTTAGGTTAGGTTAGGTTAGGTTAGGTTGGGTTAGGTTGGGTTGGGTTAGGTTGGCTTGGGTTAGGTTGGGTTACATTATGTTAGGTTAGGTTAGGTTGAGTTAGATTAGGTTAGGTTAGGTTAGGCTGGGTTAAGTTAGGTTAGGTTAGGTTAGGTTAAGTTTAGGGATTTTTTATTGATTATTCGAGATTACTAGGGATTTTTAGTGAAGCTAACCTAACTACCTAACCTAACCTAACCTAACCTAAGCCAACCTAACCTAACTAAACCTAACCTAACCTAACCTAACCCAACCTAACCCAAGCCAACCTAACCCAACCCAAGCTAACCCAACCTAACCTAACCTAACCTAACCTAACCCAACCCAACAAAGTTAGGTTAGGTTAGGTTAGGTTAGGTTAAGTTAGGTTAAGTTAGGTTAGGTTAGGTTAGGTTAGGTTTGGTTAGATTAGGTTAGGTTAGGTTAGGTTAAGTTAGGTTAGGTTAGGTTAGGTTAGGTTATGTTAGGTTAGGTTAGGTTAGGTTAAGTTAGGTTAGGTTAGGTTAGGTTAGGTTAAGTTAGGTTAGGTTAGGTTAGGTTAGGTTAGGTTAGGTTAAGGTAGGTTTGGCTAGGTTAAGTTAGGTTAGGTTTGGTTAGG
Source organism: Halocaridina rubra (assembly GCA_037179515.1). Lineage (NCBI taxonomy): Eukaryota > Metazoa > Arthropoda > Malacostraca > Decapoda > Atyidae > Halocaridina > Halocaridina rubra. The sequence continues at coordinate 27,605 of JAXCGZ010021583.1, forward strand.
TTTGGTTAGGTTAAGTTAGGTTAGGTTAGGTTAGGTTAGGTTAAGTTAGGTTAGGTTAGGTTAGGTTAGGCTAAGTTAGGTTAGGTTAGGTTAGGTTAGGTTAGGTTAAGTTAGGTTAGGTTAAGATAGGTTAGGTTAGGTTAGGTTAGGTTAGGTTAGGTTAGGTTAGGTTAAGTTAAGTTAGGTTAGGTTAGGTTGAGTTAGGTTAGGTTAGGTTAGGTTAGGTTAGGTTAGGTTAAGTTAGGTTTGGTTAGGTTAAGTTAGGTTAGGTTAGGTTAGGTTAGGTTAAGTTAGGTTAGGTTAGGTTATGTTAGGTTAGGTTAGGTTAAGTTATGTTATGTTAGGTTAGGTTAGGTTAAGTTAAGTTAGGTTAGGTTAGGTTAGGTTAGGTTAGGTTAAGTTAGGTTAGGTTAGGTTAGGTTAGGTTAGGTTAAGTTAGGTTAGGTTCAGTTAAGTTAGGTTAGGTTATGTTAGGTTAAGTTAGGCTAAGTTAAGTTAGGTTAGGTTAGGTTAGGTTAAGTTAGGTTAGGTTAGGTTAAGTTAGGTTAAGTTAGGTTAGGTTAGGTTAAGTTAGGTTTGGTTAGGTTAAGTTAGGTTAGGTTAAGTTAGGTTAGGTTAAGTTAGGTTATGTTCGGCTTAGTTAGGTTATGTTAGGTTAGGTTAGGTTAGGTTAGGTTAAGTTAGGTTAGGTTAGGTTAGGTTAGGTTAGGTTAAGTTTGGTTAGGTTAAGTTAGGTTAGGTTAGGTTAGGTTAGGTTAGGTTAAGTTAGGTTAGGTTAGGTTAAGTTAGGCTAGGTTAGGTTAGGTTAGGTTATGTTAGGTTAGGTTAGGTTAGGTTAGGTTAAGTTAGGTTAGGTTAGGTTAGGTTAGGTTAGGTTTGGTTAGGTTAGGTTCGGTTAAGTTAGGTTAGGTTAGGTTAGGTTAGGTTAGGTTCGGTTAAGTTAGGTTAGGTTAGGTTAGGTTAGGTTAAGTTAGGTTAGGTTAGGTTAGGTTAGGTTACATTAGGTTAGGTTAGTTTAGGTTAGGTTAGGCTAGGTTAGGTTAGGTTAGGTTTGGTTAGGTTAAGTTAGGTTAGGTTAGGTTAGGTTAGGTTAGGTTAAGTTAGGTTAGGTTAAGTTAGGTTAGGTTAGGTTAAGTTAGGTTAGGTTAGGTTTGGTTAGGTTAAGTTAGGTTAGGTTAGGTTAGGTTAGGTTAGGTTAGGTTAGGTTAAGTTATTTTAGGTTAGGTTAGGTTAGGTTAGGTTAGGTTAAGTTAGGTTAGGTTAGGTTAGGTTAGGTTAGGTTAATTTAGGTTAGGTTAGGTTAGGTTAGGTTAAGTTAGGTTAGGTTAAGTTAGGTTAGTTTAGGTTAGGTTAGGTTAGGTTAGGTTAAGTTAGGTTAGGTTAGGTTAGGTTAAGTTAGGTTAGGTTAGGTTAGGTTAGGTTAGGTTAAGTTAGGTTAGGTTAGGTTATGTTAAAATCTCTTAAGATCAATAAAAATAACTAAAAATCCATGAAAATTCCTAAAAAATCCAAAAAATCTAAAAATCCCTAAAAATCACAAAAAAAAAACCCAGAAATTAATAAAAATATATATATAAATATACTAAAATCTCTAAAAATCACTAAAATTCACTAAAATCCTAAGAAAATCTAAAAATCATTAAAAGTCCATTAGTTGGATTTAGCGATATTTAGAGATTTTTACCATTTCTTTATAGGTTTTTAAGGATTTCTAGAGATTTTAAGGTATTTTTAGTGAATTTTAGGGATATTTAGAGATTTTTAAAGATTTTTATGGATTTTGTTAGGAATTTCTATGCATTTTTGGTAATATCTAATGATTCTTAGAGATTTTTATGGATTTAATCGAATTTTAATTTATTTCTAGTGATTTTAAGTAATTTTTAAAGATGTGTATGGATTTTTTAATGATTTCTATGGATTATTAATGAATTTTTATGGATTATTGGGGAATTTTAGGAATTTTTATTGATTTGTAGGGATTTTTCAGGGAAATTTTATGGATTTTTAGGGATTTTTATAGATATTTAAAGAATTTTTTGAATTTTTCGGGATTTGTAGGGATTTTTATGGATTTTAATGTTTTTTTAACGATTTTTAGCGATTTATTGGGATTTTTAATGAGTTCTAGGGATTTTTTGAGATTTTTAGAGATTTTTATGGACTTTTAATGATTTTTAGATTTTCTTAGGATTTTAGTGAATTTTAGTGATTTTTGGAGATTTTAGGATATTTATATATATATATTTATTAATTTCTATGTTTTTTTTTGTGATTTTTAGGGATTTTTAGATTTTTTGGATTTTTTAGGAATTTTCATGGATTTTTAGTTATTTTTATTGATCTTAAGAGATTTTAAGCTAACCTAACCTAACCTAACCTAACTTAACCTAACCTAACCTAACCTAGCCTAACCTAACTTAACCTAACCTAACCTAACCTAACCTAACTTAACTTAACCTAACCTAACCTAACCTAACCTAACTTAACCTAACCTAACCTAACCTAACCTAACTTAACCTAACCAAACCTAACCCAACCTAACCTAACTTAACTGAACCTAACCTAACCTAACCTAACCTAACCTAACTTAACCTAACCTAACCTAACCAAACCTAACCTAACTTGACCTAACCTAACCTAACCTAACCTAACCTAACTTAACCTAACCTAACCTAACCAAACCTAACCTAACCTAACCTAACCTAACCTAACCTAACTTAACCTAACCTAACCTAACCTAACCTAACTTAACCTAACCAAACCTAACCTAACCTAACTAAACCTAATGTAACCTAACCTAACCTAACCTAACTTAACCTAACCTAACCTAGCCTAACCTAACCTAACTTAACCTAACCTAACCTAACCTAACCTAACTTAACTTAACCTAACCTAACCTAACCTAACCTAACCTAACCTAACCTAACCTAACCTAACTTAACCTAACCTAACCTAACTTAACCAAACCTAACCTAACCTAACCTAACCTAACCTAACTTAACCTAACCTAACCTAACCAAACCTAACCTAACTTGACCTAACCTAACCTAACCTAACCTAACCTAACCTAACTTAACCTAACCTAACCTAACCTAACCTAGCTTAACCTAACCTAACCTAACCTAACCTAACTTAACCTAACCTAACCTAACCTAACCTAACTTACCCTAACCAAACTTAACCTAACCTAACCTAACCTAACCTAACCTAACTTAACCTAACCTAACCTAACCTAACCTAACCTAACTTAACCTAACCTAACCTAACCTAGCTGAACCTAACTAAACCTAACCTAACCTAACCTAACCTAACCTAACCTAACTTAACCTAACCTAACCTAACCTAACTTAACCTAACCAAACCTAACCTAACCTAACTAAACTTAATGTAACCTAACTTAACCTAACCTAACTTGACCTAACCTAACCTATCCTAACCTAACCTAACCTAACTTAACCTAACCTAACCTAACCTAACCTAACTTAACTTAACCTAACCTAACATAACCTAACCTAACCTAACCTAACCTAACTTAACCTAACCTAACCTAACCTAACCTAACCTAACTTAACCTAACCTAAGCTAACCTAACCTAACCTAACTTAACCTAACCAAACCTAACCTAACCTAACCTAACCTAACTTAACCTAACCTAACCTAACCTAACTTAACCTAAACTAGCCTAACCTAACCTAACCTAACTTAACCTAGCTTAACCTAACCTAACCTAAGCTAACCTAACCTAACTTAACCTAACCTAACCTAACCTAACCTAACCTAACTTAACCTAACCTAACCTAACCTAACCTAACAACCTAACTTAACATAACCTAACCTAACCTAACCTAACTTAACCTAACCTAACCTAACCTAACCTAACTTAACCTAATGTAACCGAACCTAACCTAACCTAACTTAACCTAACCTAACCTAACCTAACCTAACCTAAGTTAACCGAACCTAACCTAACCTAACCTAACTTAACCTAACCTAACCTAACCAAACCTAACCTAACTTAACCTAACCTAACCTAACCTAACCTAACCTAACTTAACCTAACTTAACCTAACCTAACCTAATCTAACTTAACCTAACCTAACCTAACCTAACCTAACTTAACCTAACCTAACCTAACCTAACCTAACTTAACCTAACCTAACCTAACCTAACCTAACCTAACTTTGTTGGGTTGGGTTTGGTTAGGTTTGGTTAGGTTAGGTTGGGTTAGGTTGGGTTGGGTTAGGTTGGCTTGGGTTAGGTTGGGTTACATTATGTTTGGTTAGGTTAGGTTGAGTTAGATTAGGTTAGGTTAGGTTAGGTTAGGTTAAGTTAGGTTAGGTTAGGTTAGGTTAAGTTTAGGGATTTTTTATTGATTATTCGAGATTACTAGGGATTTTTAGTGAAGCTAACCTAACTACCTAACCTAACCTAACCTAACCTAAGCCAACCTAACCTAACTCAACCTAACCTAACCTAACCTAACCTAACCCAACCTAACCCAAGCCAACCTAACCCAACCCAAACTAACCCAACCTAACCTAACCTAACCTAACCTAACCCAACCCAACAAAGTTAGGTTAGGTTAGGTTAGGTTAGGTTAAGTTAGGTTAGGTTAGGTTAGGTTAGGTTAGGTTTGGTTAGATTAGGTTAGGTTAGGTTAGGTTAAGTTAGGTTAGGTTAGGTTAGGTTAGGTTAGGTTAGGTTAAGTTAGGTTAGGTTAGGTTAGGTTAGGTTAGGTTAGGTTAGGTTAGGTTAGGTTAGGTTAGGTTAGGTTAGGTGGGTTAGGTTAGGTTAGGTTAGGTTAGGTTAGGTTAGGTTAGGTTAGGTTAGGTTAGGTTAGGTTAGGTTAGGTTGGGTTAGGTTAGGTTGGGTTAGGTTAGGTTAGGTTGGGTTGGGTTAGGTTAGGTTAGGTTAGGTTAGGTTAGGTTAGGTTAGGTTAGGTTAGGTTAGGTTAGGTTAGGTTGGGTTAGGTTGGGTTGGGTTAGGTTAGGTTAGGTTAGGTTGGGTTGGGTTAGGTTAGGTTAGGTTAGGTTAGGTTAGGTTAGGTTAGGTTAGGTTAGGTTAGGTTAGGTTAGGTTAGGTTAGGTTAGGTTAGGTTAGGTTAGGTTGGGTTAGGTTAGGTTAGGTTAGGTTAGGTTAGGTTAGGTTAGGTTAGGTTAGGTTAGGTTAGGTTAGGTTAGGTTAGGTTAGGTTAGGTTAGGTTAGGTTAGGTTAGGTTAGGTTAGGTTAGGTTAGGTTAGGTTAGGTTAGGTTAGGTTAGGTTAGGTTAGGTTAGGTTAGGTTAGGTTAGGTTAGGTTAGGTTAGGTTAGGTTAGGTTAGGTTAGGTTAGGTTAGGTTAGGTTAGGTTAGGTTAGGTTAGGTTAGGTTGGGTTAGGTTAGGTTAGGTTAGGTTGGGTTAGGTTAGGTTAGGTTAGGTTAGGTTAGGTTAGGTTAGGTTAGGTTAGGTTAGGTTAGGTTAGGTTAGGTTAGGTTAGGTTAGGTTAGGTTAGGTTAGGTTAGGTTAGGTTAGGTTAGGTTAGGTTAGGTTAGGTTAGGTTAGGTTAGGTTAGGTTAGGTTAGGTTAGGTTAGGTTAGGTTAGGTTAGGTTAGGTTAGGTTAGGTTAGGTTAGGTTAGGTTAGGTTAGGTTAGGTTAGGTTAGGTTAGGTTAGGTTAGGTTAGGTTAGGTTAGGTTAGGTTAGGTTAGGTTAGGTTAGGTTAGGTTAGGTTAGGTTAGGTTAGGTTAGGTTAGGTTAGGTTAGGTTAGGTTAGGTTAGGTTAGGTTAGGTTAGGTTAGGTTAGGTTAGGTTAGGTTAGGTTAGGTTAGGTTAGGTTAGGTTAGGTTAGGTTAGGTTAGGTTAGGTTAGGTTAGGTTAGGTTAGGTTAGGTTAGGTTAGGTTAGGTTAGGTTAGGTTAGGTTAGGTTAGGTTAGGTTAGGTTAGGTTAGGTTAGGTTAGGTTAGGTTAGGTTAGGTTAGGTTAGGTTAGGTTAGGTTAGGTTAGGTTAGGTTAGGTTAGGTTAGGTTAGGTTAGGTTAGGTTAGGTTAGGTTAGGTTAGGTTAGGTTAGGTTAGGTTAGGTTAGGTTAGGTTAGGTTAGGTTAGGTTAGGTTAGGTTAGGTTAGGTTAGGTTAGGTTAGGTTAGGTTAGGTTAGGTTAGGTTAGGTTAGGTTAGGTTAGGTTAGGTTAGGTTAGGTTAGGTTAGGTTAGGTTAGGTTAGGTTGGGTTAGGTTAGGTTAGGTTAGGTTAGGTTAGGTTAGGTTAGGTTAGGTTAGGTTAGGTTAGGTTAGGTTAGGTTAGGTTAGGTTAGGTTAGGTTAGGTTAGGTTAGGTTAGGTTAGGTTAGGTTAGGTTAGGTTAGGTTAGGTTAGGTTAGGTTAGGTTAGGTTAGGTTAGGTTAGGTTAGGTTAGGTTAGGTTAGGTTAGGTTAGGTTAGGTTAGGTTAGGTTAGGTTAGGTTAGGTTAGGTTAGGTTAGGTTAGGTTAGGTTAGGTTAGGTTAGGTTAGGTTAGGTTAGGTTAGGTTAGGTTAGGTTAGGTTAGGTTAGGTTAGGTTAGGTTAGGTTAGGTTAGGTTAGGTTAGGTTAGGTTAGGTTAGGTTAGGTTAGGTTAGGTTAGGTTAGGTTAGGTTAGGTTAGGTTAGGTTAGGTTAGGTTAGGTTAGGTTAGGTTAGGTTAGGTTAGGTTAGGTTAGGTTAGGTTAGGTTAGGTTAGGTTAGGTTAGGTTAGGTTAGGTTAGGTTAGGTTAGGTTAGGTTAGGTTAGGTTAGGTTAGGTTAGGTTAGGTTAGGTTAGGTTAGGTTAGGTTAGGTTAGGTTAGGTTAGGTTAGGTTAGGTTAGGTTAGGTTAGGTTAGGTTAGGTTAGGTTAGGTTAGGTTAGGTTAGGTTAGGTTAGGTTAGGTTAGGTTAGGTTAGGTTAGGTTAGGTTAGGTTAGGTTAGGTTAGGTTAGGTTAGGTTAGGTTAGGTTAGGTTAGGTTAGGTTAGGTTAGGTTAGGTTAGGTTAGGTTAGGTTAGGTTAGGTTAGGTTAGGTTAGGTTAGGTTAGGTTAGGTTAGGTTAGGTTAGGTTAGGTTAGGTTAGGTTAGGTTAGGTTAGGTTAGGTTAGGTTAGGTTAGGTTAGGTTAGGTTAGGTTAGGTTAGGTTAGGTTAGGTTAGGTTAGGTTAGGTTAGGTTAGGTTAGGTTAGGTTAGGTTAGGTTAGGTTAGGTTAGGTTAGGTTAGGTTAGGTTAGGTTAGGTTAGGTTAGGTTAGGTTAGGTTAGGTTAGGTTAGGTTAGGTTAGGTTAGGTTAGGTTAGGTTAGGTTAGGTTAGGTTAGGTTAGGTTAGGTTAGGTTAGGTTAGGTTAGGTTAGGTTAGGTTAGGTTAGGTTAGGTTAGGTTAGGTTAGGTTAGGTTAGGTTAGGTTAGGTTAGGTTAGGTTAGGTTAGGTTAGGTTAGGTTAGGTTAGGTTAGGTTAGGTTAGGTTAGGTTAGGTTAGGTTAGGTTGGGTTAGGTTAGGTTAGGTTAGGTTAGGTTAGGTTAGGTTAGGTTAGGTTAGGTTAGGTTAGGTTAGGTTAGGTTAGGTTAGGTTAGGTTAGGTTAGGTTAGGTTAGGTTAGGTTAGGTTAGGTTAGGTTAGGTTAGGTTAGGTTAGGTTAGGTTAGGTTAGGTTAGGTTAGGTTAGGTTAGGTTAGGTTAGGTTAGGTTAGGTTAGGTTAGGTTAGGTTAGGTTAGGTTAGGTTAGGTTAGGTTAGGTTAGGTTAGGTTAGGTTAGGTTAGGTTAGGTTAGGTTAGGTTAGGTTAGGTTAGGTTAGGTTAGGTTAGGTTAGGTTAGGTTAGGTTAGGTTAGGTTAGGTTAGGTTAGGTTAGGTTAGGTTAGGTTAGGTTAGGTTAGGTTAGGTTAGGTTAGGTTAGGTTAGGTTAGGTTAGGTTAGGTTAGGTTAGGTTAGGTTAGGTTAGGTTAGGTTAGGTTAGGTTAGGTTAGGTTAGGTTAGGTTAGGTTAGGTTAGGTTAGGTTAGGTTAGGTTAGGTTAGGTTAGGTTAGGTTAGGTTAGGTTAGGTTAGGTTAGGTTAGGTTAGGTTAGGTTAGGTTAGGTTAGGTTAGGTTAGGTTAGGTTAGGTTAGGTTAGGTTAGGTTAGGTTAGGTTAGGTTAGGTTAGGTTAGGTTAGGTTAGGTTAGGTTAGGTTAGGTTAGGTTAGGTTAGGTTAGGTTAGGTTAGGTTAGGTTAGGTTAGGTTAGGTTAGGTTAGGTTAGGTTAGGTTAGGTTAGGTTAGGTTAGGTTAGGTTAGGTTAGGTTAGGTTAGGTTAGGTTAGGTTAGGTTAGGTTAGGTTAGGTTAGGTTAGGTTAGGTTAGGTTAGGTTAGGTTAGGTTAGGTTAGGTTAGGTTAGGTTAGGTTAGGTTAGGTTAGGTTAGGTTAGGTTAGGTTAGGTTAGGTTAGGTTAGGTTAGGTTAGGTTAGGTTAGGTTAGGTTAGGTTAGGTTAGGTTAGGTTAGGTTAGGTTAGGTTAGGTTAGGTTAGGTTAGGTTAGGTTAGGTTAGGTTAGGTTAGGTTAGGTTAGGTTAGGTTAGGTTAGGTTAGGTTAGGTTAGGTTAGGTTAGGTTAGGTTAGGTTAGGTTAGGTTAGGTTAGGTTAGGTTAGGTTAGGTTAGGTTAGGTTAGGTTAGGTTAGGTTAGGTTAGGTTAGGTTAGGTTAGGTTAGGTTAGGTTAGGTTAGGTTAGGTTAGGTTAGGTTAGGTTAGGTTAGGTTAGGTTAGGTTAGGTTAGGTTAGGTTAGGTTAGGTTAGGTTAGGTTAGGTTAGGTTAGGTTAGGTTAGGTTAGGTTAGGTTAGGTTAGGTTAGGTTAGGTTAGGTTAGGTTAGGTTAGGTTAGGTTAGGTTAGGTTAGGTTAGGTTAGGTTAGGTTAGGTTAGGTTAGGTTAGGTTAGGTTAGGTTAGGTTAGGTTAGGTTAGGTTAGGTTAGGTTAGGTTAGGTTAGGTTAGGTTAGGTTAGGTTAGGTTAGGTTAGGTTAGGTTAGGTTAGGTTAGGTTAGGTTAGGTTAGGTTAGGTTAGGTTAGGTTAGGTTAGGTTAGGTTAGGTTAGGTTAGGTTAGGTTAGGTTAGGTTAGGTTAGGTTAGGTTAGGTTAGGTTAGGTTAGGTTAGGTTAGGTTAGGTTAGGTTAGGTTAGGTTAGGTTAGGTTAGGTTAGGTTAGGTTAGGTTAGGTTAGGTTAGGTTAGGTTAGGTTAGGTTAGGTTAGGTTAGGTTAGGTTAGGTTAGGTTAGGTTAGGTTAGGTTAGGTTAGGTTAGGTTAGGTTAGGTTAGGTTAGGTTAGGTTAGGTTAGGTTAGGTTAGGTTAGGTTAGGTTAGGTTAGGTTAGGTTAGGTTAGGTTAGGTTAGGTTAGGTTAGGTTAGGTTAGGTTAGGTTAGGTTAGGTTAGGTTAGGTTAGGTTAGGTTAGGTTAGGTTAGGTTAGGTTAGGTTAGGTTAGGTTAGGTTAGGTTAGGTTAGGTTAGGTTAGGTTAGGTTAGGTTAGGTTAGGTTAGGTTAGGTTAGGTTAGGTTAGGTTAGGTTAGGTTAGGTTAGGTTAGGTTAGGTTAGGTTAGGTTAGGTTAGGTTAGGTTAGGTTAGGTTAGGTTAGGTTAGGTTAGGTTAGGTTAGGTTAGGTTAGGTTAGGTTAGGTTAGGTTAGGTTAGGTTAGGTTAGGTTAGGTTAGGTTAGGTTAGGTTAGGTTAGGTTAGGTTAGGTTAGGTTAGGTTAGGTTAGGTTAGGTTAGGTTAGGTTAGGTTAGGTTAGGTTAGGTTAGGTTAGGTTAGGTTAGGTTAGGTTAGGTTAGGTTAGGTTAGGTTAGGTTAGGTTAGGTTAGGTTAGGTTAGGTTAGGTTAGGTTAGGTTAGGTTAGGTTAGGTTAGGTTAGGTTAGGTTAGGTTAGGTTAGGTTAGGTTAGGTTAGGTTAGGTTAGGTTAGGTTAGGTT
>JAXCGZ010021584.1:0-2500 GCA_037179515.1 Halocaridina rubra
GTAGAATAGAATAGGTTAGACATGCTGAAAATACAATTCAAAAATGGAGCTGCCTCGTGTGTGCCAGTAGGCATGTTGCAGTGTCCTCTATTCTTATGTTCTTATGTTCTTATATATATATAATATATATATATATATATATATATATATATATATATATATATATAATATATATATATATATATATATATATATATATATAATATATATATATATATATATATATATATATATATATATATATATATATATAATATATATATATATATATATATATATAATATATATATATATATATATATATATATATATATATACATATATATATATATATATATATATATATATATATATATATATATATATATATATATATATATATATATATATATATATATATATATATATATATATATATATATATATATATATATATATATATATATATATATATATATATAAATATATATAAGAACATAAGAACATAAGAATAGAGGACACTGCAACATGCCTACTGGCACACACGAGGCAGCTCCATTTTTGAATTGTATTTTCAGCATGTCTAACCTATTCTATTCTACTCTACTTATTTATTCTGTTTTTCTTTTTATGATTTTTCTAATAAGCACTAACCTATTCATACCCACCCTACCTCTGTCATATGTCTATCTAATCTACATTTGAAGGTGCCTAAGGTGTTGGCATTTACTATCCTACTAGGAAGCTTGTTCCATGCATCAGCTACTCTATTACCAAACCAATTTTTACCAGTTTCCCTTCTGAACCTAAATTTATCAAGCTTAAATCCATTATTACGAGTTCTGGTTTGATCATGAATTTTTAAAACTTTATTAATATCTCCCTTGTTAATCCCTTTAAACCATTTATACACTTCAATCATATCCCCCCTAACTCTTCGCCTCTCTAGAGAATGTAGATTAAGTTTTTTTAATCTGTCCTCATATGGTAGATTTCTGATATTGTGTATCATCTTGGTCATTCTACGTTGCACTCTCTCCAAGGATTCAATTTCCATTCTATAATAGGGTGACCAGAATTGCACAGCATAATCTAAATGGGGCCTAACTAATGCAAGATAGAGCTGCAAAATAACTTTTTCCGTCCTATTGCTGACGCTTCTTGAGATAAATCCTAAAATTCTGTTTGCTTTATTTCTGACTGCTGTGCATTGCTCTCTTGGCTTAAGACTACTACTCACAAGAACTCCCAAATCCCTTTCACACTGAGAACTCATGATTTCATGGTTATTTAGCTTATAACTAGTATTGTCTTTTATAGTACCCATTTTAACTACTTTGCATTTTTCAACATTAAATTCCATTTGCCATTTGTCCGACCATTCAGATAATCTATTTAGATCTTCCTGTAAAGCATGAATGTCTTCTTTTCCATTTATAGTTCTACCTATTTTAGGGTCGTCTGCGAATTTACTTAGGTTACTACTGATATCCGAATCCAGATCATTTAGATATACTATGAATAATAGAGGACCCAGTACCGAGCCTTGTGGTACCCCGCTTGTAACCGAGCCCCACTCTGATTTCTCTCCATTTATGCAAACCCTCTGTTTTCTGTCTTTTAACCATTGTTTGATCCATCTGAGCACAGCTCCTCCTATACCATGAGCTTCCAGCTTTTTAACTAATCTTTTGTGAGGAACTCTATCAAAAGCTTTGCTAAAATCTAGATATATTGTATCATATTCTTTGCCACAATCTACTGCCTCGTAAACTTCTGAATAAAAAGACAGTAAGTTTGTAAGGCACGAAAAACCCTTAAGAAACCCGTGTTGTGAAAGTTTTATCAGTCTGTGTAATTCTAGATGTGCCCTTGTTTTATTTGCAATTATGGATTCTAGAATCTTACCCACTGTTGACGTTAAGCTTACCGGCCTATAATTATTCTTTTTAACACGTTCTCCTTTTTTAAATATTGGTACCACATCTGCCAATTTCCACTCCATGGGTACCGATCCTAATTTTATTGAATTATTAAATAATGCAGTTAGATATATATATATATATATATATATATATATATATATATATATATATAATATATATATATATATATATATATATATATATATATATATATATATATATATATATATATATGTATGTGTATGTATATATGTATTCATGTGTATATATGTATATATATGTATATATATATATATATATATATATATATATATATATATATATATATATATATATATATATATATATATATATATATATATATATATATATATATATATATATATATATATATATATATATATATATATATATATATATATATATATATATATATATATATATATATATATATATATATATATATATATATATATATATATATATATATATATATATATATATATATATATATATATATATATATATATATATATATATATATATATATATATATATATATATATATATATAGTATATATATATATATAATTACT
>JAXCGZ010021584.1:10000-15000 GCA_037179515.1 Halocaridina rubra
CTCATTTGTTATATTTTTAGCATTTCTTTTTCCGAAGATGCTAGCAATATTTTTGTTCATGATCTTTTGGAATTTAAATTATTATTTTTCCAGTGGGAAACAGAGAAGAAACTGCATAGTTTCTTTTCCTTTATATTTAATCATATATTAGGCTTATTGCATCAGTTATGATAAGACGTGAATTTAATTTAATTTGCATTATTGAAGACTTTTAAGGTATCGTACCAGTATAGAATACGATCGCTAAACAGAATCCAGATTTGTTCACTACGTCCCTTTTTTAGATTTCTAATTTGGTTTTGGAATTAAGAAATTTCATACAAATAATTTTTATTAACTATTTCATTTACTTATCATTACAAATTTATATAACTGTAAACGCACTAGAAGAGTTTGGAATGATAATCTCTTCAGCTTGCTGTTTTCTGCCTGAGGCTGCGCTTCCGCACAGTAATCATCTACGACAATACTAGGGTGTACAGAAAAAGTTGATGGAATTGGGATAGCACAAAGCTCTCTCTTTTAATCCCAAGGGAGCCACTGCCAGATAGGAGTGGGTTAAGGGGTAAGTTTGAAAATGTAATATAGGAGGAAGATACACTGGTGTTTTAGACCCAGTGCGCTTTGTTTTTCTCTCCCTTTTGGCTCTGTTCAAGTTTACATTTAAGTATAACTTTGGTTTCTAATTCATTTTGTTACTAATTTAAATTTGCGAAGTTCAAGCTTAAGTTTAGATGTTATATTCCAGTCTAGGGTTTGATTAGCGTCAGGAGAAAGTCTGTGTGTGGATGTTATATTTATATATTTATTTATATATGTTTGTTTTATTATTTTTAAGGATATCTATTTTGCAATAATATACATAGACGGTAGCCTCAATCTGTATAGACTGATTTAGGGAATACTTTTAACTTAGGCCGCTTTCCCACCAAAGTGGCACACCACGTGGCACGCCAGTTGAAAACGAACATACGGTAATTAATGAAAACTTTCACACAGAAGTGGAGTGACACGTCCCATGTGCCATGTGCTACTTGCGAGCCACTCTGAGGGACACGCAGATCGTACGTGGCACATGGGATGCTTTACGCCACTTCTGTGTGAAAGTTTTCATATATTTCCAGATGTTCTCTTACAACTGGCGTGCCACGTGGCATTCCATATGCGACGTGCCACTTTGGTGTAAAAGCGGCCTAAGATTATGGGGAAAACCTTTTGAGGTAAGATGTCTTTGCTGATTGTCATATAATTATTGGAGTGTTCAGTTAGGTTAAACCAAAATTTTTAGTTTTTTGTACAGGTTACAAGCCAATTTTGTATAGCCTTATATAAAATTGATTTTTCATTGTTTTGAAGTAAAACCATCTTTCTCCAGATTGTGGCCTTAGGTATTATTTTTGCAAAGCTTGATATTTTCTTATATGGTTTTGACAGTTTGCACAAAGGATGAATGCATATACTCTCGCGATTAGTATAGCATAAGCTTTTTATTACTTAACAATACATTAAATCTCCTTAATTCTACTGTTGATACTCTAGCCTATGATATTTTATATGAAACTCGTTGATTAAATCCTGTATAGCTAAACTGAAGCCTAATGTTATTAACGGGATGCTGAGGTTTATCTGTTGTCCATTTATTATAACCTGTAGTGGCTTACATGCGGAAACTAAAGTCGACATCTGTTTAAAATTTTATTTTATTTTTCAATCCCTCCTCGGGTGTACTTTGTTTTATAGAGTAAATATATGGGGCATGTCATGTACATAAGCAAAGTTGTGATCTTCAGTTCTGGTATATGAATGTTGAATATCGTTGAACATAAGGAGATCGTGTCCCCGAAAATTTTATTTTCGATCTTTCATTATATACTTCAAAATATAATTCTACATCATCCCCATCTTCTCTTTAAGTTTCTTTGTCATGCGACAATATTTTCAATGTCAAAACATTATATATAAAAGTTGAGTTTCATTTCTCACAGACGTATCCATTTTCTATGCGTTGTGTTAAAAATGTATATATTTTAGCAGATTTGTATAGTTTTATGTTTATTATATAGGCTTATTTTACATCTGGCAGCTTACATACACTAACAACAGTGATCTATTCGTTCGCTATAGATATCCACCCAGGATTGTGGATGGGACATGGTGGGCACATAGGCGAAATCTGAAGGTGGAGTGAATCTGTAGAAATAAGAAAAAACTTCAAAATGTTCTGCCTGGGGTTAGTAGTCTCCTATTTTTTTTTTATAAGATGCCTTGATTTGAAGGCAAGAGGAAAGTTGGGATAGGATAGTGGTGAAGAAGGAAGAGTTGATGGCAATGCGTGCACCCTTTTGACCCCTAGGAGACTACCAGGAAGGAAGTGTAACAGGGGAGATAGGAAACAACACGGAGCCATTGAGAGAGAGAGAGAGAGAGAGAGAGAGAGAGAGAGAGAGAGAGAGAGAGAGAGAGAGAGAGAGAGAGAGAGAGAGAGAGAGAGAGAGAGAGAGAGAGAGAGAGAGAGAGAGAGAGTCGAAGAAATGAAGAGGTTGGGGTATTTCTTGTAATACCCCCTGGCCTTCAAGTCCCTCATACGCAGCATTTTTTTTTATCGTGTGAGGTACAGTCATTTATTTACATATTTTCTACTACTTGTATCAATTTATAAAGTGCCACACCTTCTAAGAATCTCTAGCAGAAGAGAAAATAGTTTTATAAAACATTTCATACAACAAGACAATGTAAGTAACAGCATACTCCTCAGGGAAGTAAGGGTCCCCCAGAATGCCACTCTAACATTAGAAGCGGACATATACATTATAATTGTACTGTATTATTAATTGTAATTAACGTTTTTTATATTTATGTGAATGCATTGGGCATTTATTATGTTTTTTACTGTAGGTGTGTATGTATGTATGTGTGTAGGTATGCATGTGTGTATGTATGCATGTATGTATGCTTGTATCTATGTATGTATGTATGTATTTAATTACCTAATTGTAATTACCTAATTGTGTTTACGGGAAAGAGCCCAAAGCTCGTATCTTCCCGTCTCCTGATCGGTTCCATTTTATACTTAGAGATACTTATCATACCTGTCCTTAAAACTATGGAATGAGATAGCATTAACTACCTCCTCGCTTAGCGAATTCCACTTATCAATTACTCTTACACTGAAAAAGTATTTCCTTACATCCTGCAAAGAAGTTTTCTTACGAAGCTTCACACTATGACCTCTAGTTCTAGAGCCTGCCATATTAAAAAATCGATCCCTATCCACTCTATCATAACAATGAAGGAATTTAAAGACTGTCACCATATCCCCCCTCAATCTTCTAGCTTCGAGTGATGGCAAGTCTAATTCCCTCAGTCTCTCATCATAACTGAGATTGCGTATTTCTGGCACCAGTTTCGTGGCATGTCTTTGAACTTTTTCAATCTTAGTTATGTGCTTTTTCAAGTGCGGATTCCAAAAGGGGCTGCATATTCGAGTTTTGGCCTCACATAGGTTACATAAATATTTCTGAACATTTCCTTGTCCATGTGCCTGAAGGCTACCCTTACATTCGATAAGAATGCATATGCTGCCCTTACTATGCCATCTATATGTATTTCTGGGCACAAATCTGCCAGTATGTTTACTCCTAGATCTCTCTCAATTTCTGTCTTTTGGAGTTGTACTCCAGCCACCGAGTAGTCAAGCTTGGGCCTTCTTGCACTTGTACCCATTCTCATTACCTTACATTTTGAAGTATTGAATTTCATTAGCCACTTTTCTGACCACTCATGCAGACTATTTAGATCTTCCTGAAGTTCTCTACCATTGTTCTCGTTTCTTACTTTCTTCACAATCTTTGCATCATCTGCAAACATATTCATGAATGAATTTACAGCCTCTGGTAGGTCATTTACATATACAAGGAACAAAAGTGGCCCTAAAACTGAACCCCGTGGAACTCCACTACTAACTCTTCTCCATTCAGACACTGAGTGTCTTACTCTAACCCCCTGTTCCCTTCCTTTTAAGTAAGTTTTTTATCCATTCCAAGACATTTCCACCTATTCTAGCCATTGCTTGTATGCATGTATATATGTATGTATGTATGTATGTATGAATGGATGGATGGGTGGATAGATAAATGCATGTATGTATTTATATAAGTTTGCATGCATGTATATATGAATTCATGGACGAATGTATGGATATAAGGATAACTGTATGTATATATGCATGTGTGTATGTAGGTACGTATTCAACCGATCGGGAATAGCCAATGAAGACAGCTGCAGAAAAGTAAATAAAAATTGGATATTCATGTAATAGCTTTTTCATTTATGGTAAAAAATATCAATCGTAGATATTCATTTAGTTGTAAAGAATAGACCAAATCGAAAACAAAGTTTACACTCGTTTAGATAATTAATTTCCTCGTAATGAAAAAAGATATGAAAAAAAACTATGGTACACATCCACATATGAGCTTAGAGTAGGAGTTAAATACGAATGCAATTGGATAGAAACTGAGAGACAAGTGTATATTTTATTGCAAGTCATTTTTTTACCATGTAATATTTTTTTTGATATATTAACTTTCTATTCATATCAACCTTCTATTCATGTAAATCTTATCACACTTTGTTAGCATTTGGTTCATTCAGTTCCAAACAACATATAAAGAATTCATGGAATTACATGAAAAATAAAACTAGTAACTCTTGGACGGTCACCTTAGGGTCGATCCCGGTGTCAGTGATTTAAGTAAAACTTCGGGTCCAATAGTTTCGAACAATTTCTTCTTCACTTTTCTAATAAATGGAATATTTTATAATAAATTAGAGTACATGAAATGTAAAGTTATTGAAACCAATCCAAATATTAGGAAACGTTGACAAATTCAGGCGAAATAATCCTACTCACAAAGATTGCAACTTCGTTTTAGCTGTTGAGATATTGCTATATTTTCAGAAATTCATGCAAGTGCCGTTGTTGTTCCTATTTTCTTTTT
>JAXCGZ010021584.1:20000-27500 GCA_037179515.1 Halocaridina rubra
CTAGAAATTGAACATATGCTTGTACAAGAAAATATTGATGTTCTTTGCATTAGCGAATCATGGCTGTATCTGTCAATTAATAATGCATTTATTAATATTCCTTCATATAATATGTATCGCTATGACAGTGGTAGAGGTGGAGGTGTATGTTTATATGTTAAAAATTATTTGAAGGCCACTGAACTAAATCTTGAAACTGAGAAGCACGAAGGAGTGGAAGATAAATGGATCTCTGTCCAACATAAAAAGTTTCCTTCTATTATCATAGGCTGCGTGTACCGCCACCCCAAAGCCCCGGTAACCTCTTTTAGCTATATTTTGGACGTTTTTAAGGAGATAATTTTAAAAAACAAACCAGTTTTTATATGTGGCGATTTTAATGATGATCAACTAAAAAGAGAAAATAAAATGAGTAGACTTATTAAGAATTTAAATCTAGAACAGATTATAAATAAACCAACTAGAATCACTCCCACTTCAGTTTCCCAAATCGATCTAGTAATAACAAACTCCAAACATATGATAACTAGGTGTGACGTAATGCCAAGCCCTATAGCAGACCACGAGGAAATTGTAACGTCCCTAAATATTCGCAAACCAAAGAGACAACCAATCTTTAAAACATTCAGATGCTTAAGAAATTATTCACAAGAATTACTTCGTAGTTTACTTATGAATGAAGTACATAAATTAAATGAAATTCTATATACCGATAATATAAATATACAAGTAAGAATTTTAACCAGTGTCTTATCATCATGTATAGATCGATATGCACCACTCGTGACAAGAGAAATATTTCGTCCCCCCGCTCCTTGGATAACAGATGACATAAAAAACATTATGAAAGAAAGAGACAAACTACAAAATGAAGTAAAACTACAAAGAGATAATATCCCTTTAAGAGAAAAGTTTACAGAGCAAAAGAAACAAGTAAAATCATTATTAAGTAACAGTAAGAAACAGTATTACAAAAATGAATTTCAAAACGCTAAAGGCAATATCTCTGATACATGGAAAATTGCTAAAACCATGCTTTCCAATAACTGTAATAAAAGTAGTAACATATCAATTATACCCGATGAGGTAGATGTAAGTGCTAAAGCAGAAGAGTTCAATAATTTTTTCGCTGAAGTGGGGAAAAAACCTTTGAAAAAACAAAAAAAGAAATAATAAATGAAATCAATAATAGTAATGGTGGTAATAATAATGATGATGGTAGTAGTAATAATAATAGTAATGTTGATAATGGTGTAAATAATAATGATGGTGGTAGTAATGGTAATGATAATAGTGATGATGGTAGTAATAATAATAATAATGTTAATCTTGAAGAACATAGTGCATTCAATAGAAGTAATGATGTCTATAACCCTACTACAGTAGATTGTAATACAGTAATCTTAGTAATAAAAAATCTGAAAGACTCTAATGCATATGGATCAGATGGAATTTGTTTTCGTTTTATTAGAGATTCATTATTTGTAATAGCATATTATCTGACGGTAATAATCAATACTTCCATAGTTACCAATATTTACCCAGATTTATGGAAAAATCCCCATGTAATTCCTGGTTTTAAAAATGGAAATCCTGACGACGTCTTTAACTATAGACCAATCTCTTTACTACCAATTTTATCAAAGATACTTGAAAAGATTGTTGCAAATCAGTTAAGTGAGTTTCTTGAAAAAAAAATAAACTTATTGCAAAATGTCAACACGGTTTCAGGCCAAAATTATCAACTGAAACTGTCTTATTGAAAATATCAGATGAAATATACAAAAATATAGATAATAAGAAAATATCATTGCTACTACTACTCGATCTTTCTAAAGCTTTTGATAGTGTACACCATACTATTTTATTAGAAAAATGCAAAAATTGAACATTGACCCAAGCTGGTTCGAGAACTATTTAAAAAATCGCTACCAGTCAGTCAGAATAAAAGATGTAGTTTCAAGTCGCAAGAAGGTATTGTTTGGGGTCCCTCAGGGATCGATCCTAGGACCTATACTTTTTCTAATATATGTAAACGATCTAGTAAAATATTTACCTAACTGTTATGTCATTCAATATGCTGACGATACTCAAATCTTAATTGAAGGAGAAATTAATGATTTAGAAAATATTACTCGTAGAGCAGAAGAAATTTTGTATATGGCTAAACGTTACTTTCTAAAAAATGGTCTGTTACTTAATGAAACTAAAACCCAATCTATTCTTATCGGATCCAGACAATTATTATCAGAAGTTGATGACAATCTTCATATAAATTTTAACGGTAATATCATTAAGCCAATGAACTCGGTAAAGAACCTAGGTGTCTATTTTGACCGTTACATGAATTTTGAAATGCATATAGAATAAATTTATAAAAAAGTAATGGGTACTCTAATATATCTAAATAGGGTAAAAGACTCATTTGAAACATCAACTCGTATAATAATTGTCCAGTCCTTAGCTATGAGTTTAATTAATTATTGTCTCAAAGTTTGGGGATGTACAAATAAGACTCAATTACAAAGAATACAAAAGTTACAAAACTTTGCAGCACGAGTGGCTGTTGGCAATGTAAGAAAATACGAGCACATCTCTCCTGTTTTAAAAGATCTAGAATGGATAAAGATTAGAGATAAATATGTTTTTGATATATGTACCTTTGTTTTTAATATACTAAGAAACAATCTTCCTGATTGCTTGTATAATTTTTCTACAGTAAGCTCAGTTACCGGGTTAACTACCCGTCAAGGGGAAGATTTATTAGTACGAAGGTCTAAAACTGATATTGGCTCAAGAGATATAAACATTCGTGGACCTCATTTATATAATCAGCTTCCCAGAGAACTAAAAAATGCTGGTTCAGTGTATACTTTTAAATATAATCTTAAGAAGTTACTCTTAAAGGAAGATTTTACTTGTAATTTTTAATGGTACACTCATTTTTATGATTTGTTTGTGTTAGTATGTCTATATCGTACACCACAGATGTCTATCTGGAATATATATGTATCTTATTTGAATACCCAATGTACTTTGGAAATAAAGGTTTATTATTATTATTATTATTATTCTTTCACGCACCCAAACAAACTCAGTCTCCTAACAATTCACTTCATTCTCAGTATCAGCCACCAGTGATGTGTAATTCTCGAATATCAATTGATTGAATTTCCAGAGCCTTCCATACTCACCCACTAATTTTAAGCCTCTGTCTAATACTCTTTCGTTTATTTCACATTCCACTCCAATAAAATACACATTAAATAACCAGGGGTGATATTACACAATTTTGACGCAAACCTACATTCACCTCAAACCAATCAATCCTACCATTCCCTACTCTCACAAACACTCTACTGTTTATGTAAAAACTCTTCACTGCATTCAAGAAACTTCCACTTATACAATTCAGTCTCAACACACTTTACATTGCCACTATCTCAACTCTGTCATTTGCTTACTCCAAGTCCATAAAAATCCAAAAAGTGTCCCTACTTTTTCTACAAACTACTCACACACCTATCTTACCACAAACACATGATCCACACATCCTCGTCCTCTCCGGAACCCATACTGTTCTTCCCCAATCAATCTCTCAGTATCATTCTTATGTTTCTCTATTACCACTCTTACCAACTACACTCAAGAAACTAATTCCTCTTAAACTATTACATTCTTATTTCCTTCCCTGTTATAAATTGGAACTATACATATACTTCTCCAATCAACTAGAACCCTCCTTTTCCTGAAACCTGCATTCTACAGCCTAACAATCTATTTTACTAATGCCTCCCCATCTTTTGAAAAACAGTTACATGACTCCCATCTCTGCCCATCTACTTTCAGAGCTCGCATTGCCAATCATAGCTATTCTTTTGTTATATCCCTATCGCTCTCTTCACCAAACACTGATATTCTCCATATGCATTTCGCAGTGACAGCCATTGCCTCCCTATCATCTTCTTCATTTAGGAGTTCCTTGAAACAGTCAGTCCTTATTTATCTAACCATAATTTTGCCTACTAGCAACATAATAATAAATAATAATAATAATAATAATAATAATAATAATAATAATAATAATAATAATAATAATAATAATAATAATAATAATAATAATAATAATAATAATAATAATAATATAAATAAAAACAACAATAATAATATATAATAATAATAATAATAATAGTAATAATAATAATAATAATAATAGTAATAATAATAATAATAATAATAATAATAATAATAATAATAACTCATCCGATACGCTGCAAAACATTTTATGGAAGGCATTCCTATGAGTATAAATGAATATTTCATTGATTAGATAAGAATTTATCATCATCTTTGATCCAGAAAAAAAATGAAGACTCATCGTTTGTGCCAACTGCCACTAATAAATTTCAGTCTTATGATCTGGATTCTGTAAAACAACGAGGCAGCAATTCCAAGATGATAAAACTCTCCGTGTTCAAAGAAATCGCAGTTTTTCACATTAAACTAAGTTGGAAATATTTCAGCAGAACTATCATGTAACAAATATTTGTTATTAGCCTGTAGGAGGAATAGAAAATATTTTCTTGCTCAGAATATATGACTAATAAAGGAATAGTATAAAATTTATATTAATTTGCAATGCGAATGGATGAGCAAAATAAACCTTGAATTACAAGAAAAAAAAGAGCATAATTACATTTCTGCAACGTCTAACAAATTAGCAAAATAAATTGTATTTATTAAAACTCATATTTTAAAAGCTTTTCCTCAAGCAAAAAAAAAAAGTAATTTTAGAAAAATTTAATATTCAGCTATAAGGTTAAACTCTATCTACAATGACTTATATTATGCTCTATGGTCATGTTTACTTGGTCCTTATTGCAGAATCTACCCGGTGCTCATCACATCATAAAACTCCACTTCTGTAAAAATAGTGAGTGTATGCAACTTTCTTGCAACCTAATTGATTGGCATTATATGGTATGATGCCTATCTATTTCCAAATCAT
Organism: Halocaridina rubra; assembly: GCA_037179515.1. NCBI lineage: Eukaryota > Metazoa > Arthropoda > Malacostraca > Decapoda > Atyidae > Halocaridina > Halocaridina rubra. The sequence goes on from JAXCGZ010021584.1 coordinate 25,009, forward strand.
GTGAATTTCAAATATTTTTCTAAAGTAATTTCATTACAACCACTGATTTTTATGTAATTTCTTAAAATAAAAATTTTCACATAAAATCACTAATTACATTCGAAAAACTGATTTTTTTTTCTTAATCATCCTCTGGTAGAAGAAGACACTTCAGCTTGCTACAGGTCCTATGAAGAGGATCAATGGAGACGACTAGAGTCATGAAGAACATTCAGCTATAAAGTTTTACACAATAACCAAATATAATTCCAAAGAGGCTACAGCGAAAAAAAAGAGACAGCTGATATAGAAGTGTGAAAATTATATTATGAGAATAGAACATAATCTTATATGAGAATACGAGTCACAGTATCACTGACGTAATAAAAACGAAAAGCTTTTGAAATATCCAAAAACGTGCGTTTCCAAATAGCATAAAAAAGTAATCTTATGTCAAGCAAAGAGATTCCAAATCTTTCGCATTAGACAAAGCAACATTGTAAATTTATTCAATTAAATTGTTAATAAACCTCTTTGTTAATCTTTTTTAGGGATTCGACAATAAATATTCAATATATCAATAAACCATTCCTCTTAAAAACTCACACTTCATGATATGATAAAACCTATAATGATTGTATAAAGTCCATTTAATACATATATATATATATATATATATATATATATATATATATATATATATATATATATATATATATATATATATATATATATATATATATATATATATATATATATATATATATATATATATATATATATATATATATATATATATATATATATATATATATATATATATATATATATATATATCATATATATATATATATATATATATATATATATATATATATAATATATATATATATATATATATATATATATATATATATATATATATATATATATATATATATATATATATATATATATATATATATATATATATATATATATATATATATATACATATATATATATATATATATATATATATATATATATATATATATATATATATATATATATATATATATATATATATATATATATATATATATATATATATATATATATATATATATATATATATATATATATATATATACTATCTACCTTGGCTGTTCCCCCCTTTAATTGGGGAGTAGCCGACATCAAAATAAGAAAAGAAAATAATAAGGGGAATACTTTGCTCTATGGGCAATGACGAGGGAGCTAGCGACCGTTCAGATGGCACTGCTGGAGCGCCAAAGTCCATCCTCCCGGCTCTTCCACAACCTGTGTCGCTTCACAACTGCCAACTCCTCCTACTACCCCTACCACAGGGCTACCTCTGTAAGATGCAGCCCCATGGTAACAGCAGATGCCCATCAGAGTTGTGTCAAAATTGCTCGCCACTCATTCCTATTCCTATCACGCTCACTTACTTCCCTCACATCCATCCTCCTATCATTCAGGGCTCTTCTTATTCCATCCATCCACCCAAACCTAGGCCTCCCTCTAGCATTTCTCCCATCAACTTTCGTATTAATCACATTTTTCAGCAGTCTTTCATCATCCATCCTTTCCACATGGCCAAACCATCTCAGAACATTCATATCTACTCTGGCTGCAATTTCTCTCCTCATACCCGTTCTTGCACTCACCACTTCATTCCTAACCCTATCCAACCTAGATACATCAATCGTACCCCTCAGGGACTTCATCTCAAACACATTTAGCTTCCGTCTCTCACTTACTTTCATACTCCATAACTCTGATCCGTACATCACAGTTTCCAACCCTCTATTCTTCATCACTCCTTTCAACGCATCCAACGCTTTACATCCTTCATTCACTCTGTGACACACATCTGCCTCCACTCCTACATTTGTAGCTATAACCGAGCCTATATACTTAAACTGATCAACTTTCTCAAGTGTCTCTCCAATCAACATAGCATTCAATCCAGCACCATCCTCATTTCTTCTACACCTCATAACCTTACTCTTTCCAACATTCACTCGCAACTTCCTTCTCTCACAAACTATTCCAAATTCTAACACTATCTGACACTGCTTCTCCTCTGAATCTGCCACTACTACAGTATCATCGGCAACCAGCAACTGATTCAGCTCCCACTCGCTATCATCCTCATCTACCATTCTCAAACCTCGACCACGCACTCGCTCATTCACCTCTCTTACGACTCCATCAATTTACAAATTGAACAGCCATGGTGACATCACACAGCCATGTCTCAGTCCCACACTCACTGGAAACCACTCACTCACTTCATTCCCTACCCTAACACAAGCTCTACTGCCCTCATACAAACTCTTCACTGCATGCAACAATTTACCATTAATTCCATATAATCTCAAAACATTCCACATTGCCTCACTATCAGCTCTATCATACGCTTTTTCCAGATCCAAAAATGCATAATACACATCCTCACTCTTTGCTAAATATATCTCACATAATTGCCTAACTATAAAAATCTGATC
>JAXCGZ010021584.1:32500-35000 GCA_037179515.1 Halocaridina rubra
AATTTAATCCCGAAAGTAATAAAAATATATTTTTTTTTAAATGCGTAAATGCATTGTAATTCGTTTTATATTAACACCGGTCAATATTGATGAAGAGAATTGAATCTGTGTGTTTGATCACTATTGGGTCGGAAGAGTGGCTAGACTTCTGAGATAGAAGGAGCAGTGGTGCCCTCCCTATTTCTGAAACAATGGATGAGCATCCTGTTCAGTCTGTTTAATGGGACTTTGTGAGGGATGGTGAGACCAAAGCGTAGGTGGATGGATTGCATCAATGACAACCTGAAGTCTAAAGGTTTGTTGGGTGATGGGGTATGGGACAGGAACATATGAACACTGGCCAGAAATATCGACCCCATATAAAAGTGGGAAAAGATGTAGACGAAGAAGTAGAAGAAGAAGTGAGGAGGAATTCTAAGTTATGAAAACCTATTCAACGAATCCAAGAATCAAATCCAGACAGTAAGAGCTACCAAGTTGGAACAATCAAAATACGCCAATGCTCATCAAAGCTCCAAGTAATAACGTTAATCCATATTACGAAGGGGAATTAAATGTCTGCTGGTCAACGGTGGGAAGACAGTGTGGTAAAAGTACATAGATCAGTGTGAAGTCATGGCCTCTGTAATTCTGATATTACATCGTTCCAGACAGTCTTGTTTGGATATTGTGCATCCTCTGCACATTTCACCATTCACAACTCTCACAATCCAACTTGTCCTGTCTGGATTTTCATCAGCAAGGGCGTAGATCAATAGCATAACCGTGAAATAAGACTTTTTTCATTGAACTCTCTTCAAGAGGATGTGGAGGCTCAATTCTGGGATCTCTGTCTCACAACGTCATTGTTGAACAAGTTCTGCGTCTTGAGTATGAATGGTGGATGACTGCGGGCTTCAAGAACGCCAAATATGGATGTCTTGAACAGTTCCACCAGCTTCAAACTTACCTTTAATGCGAGAGTAAGTGAGTTGCTGTGATGCATTTGTTTAAAATACTCTTTTAAGCTCTCCTTACACTTCATATACGTTCTAACATTGCCAATATGACTTTAAGATAAATTTCCAATTTTCAAAGCTTAGTCTTGCTTTTGCCTTTGCTTCAGTTTTGTGTTGCATCTTAAAAAAGAAAGATTTTAGAGAGCTATAATACTACTATGAATTATTTAATAATTATTATTATTATTATTATTATTATTATTATTATTATTATTATTATTATTATTATTGTTATAATTTTTATCATTATTATTATAATTATTATTATTATTATTATTATTATTATTATTATTATTATTATTATTATTATTATTATTATTATTATTATTATTATTATTATTATTGTTGATAGAGAGTATCAATATATATATATATATATATATATATATATATATATATATATATATATATATATATATATATATATATATATATATATATATATATATATATATATATATATGTATATATATATATATATATATATATATATATATATATATATATATATATATATATATATATATATATATATATATATAAAGGGGTGTGTGTGTGTGTGCGTGTTTACATGAAATTTATTTTTATTCCGTTCAAGAGCATAAAATATATTGCAAAAACATTTTTGCTCTATTACTTGCGATCGATAGACATTGCGATCTTGTCTCATTTCTTGCTCACTCTGGTTTATCTATTTGATAATAAATTCACTTTTAACGGAAACAGTGTTGATATATCATGTCTCTATTGTAACGAGGACTGCTTCCTACACAGGTCATGATTCCAAACGAGCTACTGAAGTCATCGGCCATTATTAATGCCGTGATATTAACAAATATATGGGTCATGTATCCACGATGCTACTACATTCTAACTAGTCTCTGCTGAAAGCAAATTTGTCAGTTGAAACTTTTATGACCATTGCCTTGAAGTATCTATAATCTGTATATTTTTGTGGATATCCTTACATTATTAGGAAGTTAACATTGTAATTTTATTTCAGTGCAAAAGAGCTTAGAATGGAATAGCATTCTATACAGAACATAACTTTATCTTGGTGATACAGATTCGTGATATATAGATAAGTATTGTATTTTTATTGTGACAGAGTATACAAGCATGTTCCATAAGTTTGTGGCATACAAGCAAAAGAAATAAGAAAAAATTAAGAAAATAAAATAATAAAGCTAGATCAATACACTCTGGCTTTCATTTGCCGTACAAAAACGTGATGAATTTATCAAACAATGGGCAAATATGTCGTGATACAGAATAGTTTAACAATATTTTGCAATGCACAACAAAAGATAAAAGACCTGAAAAACACAGTCGTAACATTAATTAGTTGTCTTGATTATGAAAAAAACAAAACGAATATATTTCAATAAATGTAGATCATCTTTTCTAGAATAACGTATGTATGTTTATATATATATATATATATATATATATATATATATATATATATATATATATATATATATATATATATATATATATAT
>JAXCGZ010021584.1:37500-38998 GCA_037179515.1 Halocaridina rubra
ATATATATATATATATATATATATATATATATATATATATATATATATATATATATATATATATATATATATATATATATATATATATATATATATATATATATATATATATATATATATATATATATATATATATATATATATATATATATATATATATATATATATATATATATATATATATATATATATATATATATATATATATATATATATATATATATATATATATATATATATATATATATATATATATATATATATATATATATATATATATATATATATATATATATATATATATATATATATATATATATATATATATATATATATATATATATATATATATATATATATATATATATATATATATATATATATATATATATATATATATATATATATATATATATATAATATATATATATATATATATATATATATATATATATATATATATATATATATATATATATATATATATATATATATATATATATATATATATATATATATATATATATATATATATATATATATATATATATATATATATATATATATATATATATATATATATATATATATATATATATATATATATATATATATATATATATATATATATATATATATATATATATATATATATATATATATATATATATATATATATATATATATATATATATATATATATATATATATATATATATATATATATATATATATATATATATATATATATATATATATATATATATATATATATATATATATATATATATATATATATATATATATATATATATATATATATATATATATATATATATATATATATATATATATATATATATATATATATATATATATATATATATATATATATATATATATATATATATATATATATATATATATATATATATATATATATATATATATATATATAATATATATATATATATATATATATATATATATATATATATATATATATATATATATATATATATATATATATATATATATATATATATATATATATATATATATATATATATATATATATATATATATATATATATATATATATATATATATATATATATATATATATATATATATATATATATATATATATATATATATATATATATATATATATATATATATATATATATATATATATATATATATATATATATATATATATATATATATATATATATATATATATATATATATATATATATATATATATATATATATATATATATATATATATATATATATATATATATATATATATATATATATATATATATATATATATATATATATATATATATATATATATATATATATATATATATATATATATATATATATATATATATATATATATATATATATATATATAATATATATATATATATATATAATATATATATATATATATATATATATATATATATATATATATATATAA
>JAXCGZ010021585.1:0-2500 GCA_037179515.1 Halocaridina rubra
GTTTATTATTCTTATTTTTAGATCATGATTATTAGTAATGTTATTATGTTGACTGATATTGTTGCTATCTCTCAATGGCCTGTTGGTAATTATTATTTTTGAAATGAAATCAGCAGTAACTTGATGATTTGTATCTTTTAACTGAATTCATACTTGATGTTATTGTAGCCACTGCAAATAAGAATATTTCTTTAGTGGTTTTTCTCAGTATTCAGTGATTATTCTTTTTGATGTCTATAGTAAAGTAATGCTATGTAGCAGTTTCTCAGCTAAGCCCTAAGTATCTTGGAATAATAATCTAGTTGTGTAGACACATACCTTCCATTACCACCCTATTCCTAGGCAGCCCCGACCTGCAAGTTCTAAAAGTCTTTAGATTTTGTCCGTTCAGACAAGTCCCTAGTGCCCATTGAATAGAGATTGCAATCACTTGCAGTTGCAGGGGAGGCAAATAATAGCCTCCGAGTACCAACGTATGGCCATTGTTGGTACCCAGAAGTCATAGGGAACCTTTCTTACAACTGTAGTAGTGACATAGGTTCAAATTTTCATCCCGAGATCTGCTTCGAAGGTACGTGTGGATGGCCGTACGGAAGAGAATCGCTGTGACGTTGCAGGTCTCCTGCGTGGTGGTCTTAGTCAAGATCGGCCGAGGGCGGGACGAGGAAGCCGGGCTGGAAGGATTAGAGAGGTGCCGAATCCTTCCTTTTTGTCTTGCCTATCCGAGTAACGGAGATATGGCAACAAACCTGGGCCTGCAGCAAGGACGGTGAGGGAGTGAAAAAAAATGAATCCCCGAGGGAAACCGTGGAATCGCACCTAGCAAGAATTCATGAGCAAGAGACAGAGAAATTAAAAGTCGTCCTAGAAAGAGAAATTAAAAGTCGTCCTAGACAGAGAAATTAAAAGTCGTCCTAGACAGAGAAATTAAAAGTCGTCCTAGACAGAGAAATTAAAAGTCGTCCTAGAAAGAGAAATTAAAAGTCGTCCTAGACAGAGAAACAAAAGTCGTCCTAGACAGAGAAATTAAAAGTCGTCCTGGACAGAGAAAACAAAAGTCGTCCTAGACAGAGAAATTAAAAGTCGTCCTAAGACAGGGAGAACAGTCCTAAAAAATAAAAGTTTTAAACTACTTTAAAAAACCATGTAATCTTGATGAAATCCCAGAAACAAGGAGATCCCCATACATGTCATAACTGTAGTGAAAAGAGAGGAAAAGAAACACAGAAATATTTTAAAATATTTTAATAATACCTTTAGAAGCCACGTAAACGAGAAAGAAAAATAATCCCTATACATGTCCAAACTTTAGTGAAGAGAGAAAGAAGGGTATTTAAGAATCCCTTATTAGTTAATTAAAGTTACCCCCGTATTAGAACTGAAAAAAATGGGAAAGAAAATGTCCCCACCGTCTTTGTCCACTGTGCTAAAAGACAAAATATTTTTATTTTTATGTTTATTTTTTTTTTGTTTTACTAGCTTTAAGATAATTTTAAGCGAAAACTCAGAGTCTCCCTTAGATATAGTTTTGAATAAGTGCCATTGATAAATTGTATGATTTGCACTAAGATTAATAAGTTGTTTTTCTGCTTAAATAATATTAGTGTTTTGTCTTAGCATCATTATTATTTGAATTATGATTTAATCTTTAGGTTCATTAAGTTTTTATATTAATTGGTCTCTGAATAGTAATTGCATATCGAAATAGTAAATGTTTTGACTTTACACACAGTAAAACATGTTTTGTTTCAGGAGTAGTTTTAAGGCCAAATTTTAAAATAAATTAATGCCCTAATAATGATAGGAATAGAATTTATTAAGATAAGGTCTCTTATAGAAATTACTGTTGATGTTATGGTCTATATCATTTTAAATGTGTATACATGCCAATACTCTACCTCATTTGTTTGCTAATGTGCTACATAAGTCATGATTTTACCGTAATTAACTCAATTTTGTCTTTTAAAGAAACGAGAGAAGTAGATGAATTAATGTTTTGATTTAAACTGACTTTTGATCTTAATTAATGTTTGATATTAGCACACTGAAATTATACTATATATATATTATGTTTGTGTAATTTGTTTAGGGTTCATAGAAATAGGATTTCTTAGATGATAGCTTAAATAATTCGGCCCCATTTCTATTGTAAACTAATGTTAGCTAGGATACGTCCAAGAGCTCTCGAAAAATTAGCCCATGCTTCGACTGAAATAAGAGATATTTCAGTTTTGGTTGGGAGGGATGTCGTATGACTTCCGTCATGCTGAAGCCAGTCCGTCATGCTGAAGCCAGAATCTGAAACTTGTAACAAATCTTGAGGGGTAACGGTTGGTCGAGGGCACAGATATTTTATTACATGCCCTCACTTTTATTGAGTTTTGGGTGCAGACCATGTTTCCCATGGGACCACCAAGATTTATGGCTAGGCACCTGGAACTAATGTGGGAGGCTTGTTTTCTGCGGTACGGCCAATATTTGTAGAAAGTGTCAAGGAGAT
>JAXCGZ010021585.1:10000-20000 GCA_037179515.1 Halocaridina rubra
AATTCAAGATGTTTCAAGAAATGAAAATTAAGCAAATTTTCAATACTTTAGCGATAGCAGAGATTAAGGCTATAATTTGGTAGTTAGAAGTAATAGAGAGGTAGCCCTTCTTATGAACAGGTTGAACCAAAGCATGCTTCTAAGATGAAGTATAGATACTGGCTGAAGGAATGAGGAGAAATAGATGGCAAATCACTGGAGCCATTTCTTCTGCAAAAGTGTCAAGGAACCATGCAGGACACCATCATGTCCGGATGCCTTTTTCTTCTTTAGAGAGTGTAGAACCTTAAAGATATTGCCTGAAGACAGAACAATGGAGGGCATAGGGTTAAAGAGAGGTAAAGGACGAGGCACAGGTATGCTGGAATTGCTTATGGAAGAGATGGTTGAATAATGAGAATCAGAGTGAGTGGCTTTGTCAGTGAGAGAGCAAGCAATAAAACAATCAGAACGTATAAGAGGGGGAAAGCTTGATTTACAGAAGTTTTTGGAGTGGTTTTTGGCTAAGAACCAGGAACATTTATTTTAGAAGAATGATGTATTCTCTGGAGGCCTTTGGGCAAGAAGTTGCAGTGAGAAAACTTCAATAATTAATGTCATGTCCAGTCTTCCAAGACTCGTGCTTCAGTTAAACTTGCCTCCATCTATACTGAATATCCTGGCATATTCATTACACATCTTTTGCTATTTCATTACATTTGACAAGTCACAATGCTCCCATATCTGTCTCTTTTTGCCCTCTTTTTCCTCATATTTGCTATTATTTATGGAAGATCCATGGCTTATGGCCCCCAGTACCCAGCATAGAGGGGTGAGAAGAATTTCCGGAGATCTTGTTGACTCCACTATTGGCTTGAGGGCAGACACGCCTAGTGGTAGTAATTTTTCTGCCTTTAACCTTGCACCCCCCAATAGATCTGCTTCTCTCACTCTTCACTATTCAAACATTCGTGGCTTGAACTCTGATCTTTCGTCTGTGGAATAACACTTGGGTACTTTCCTCCATAACCTCCTTCTTCTATCTGAAACCCAGCTGTCTATCTATGTATCCATTGACCCATTTCAAATCTCTCACTATAGCTTGAATACTCGTTTTCATTCCAAAGGTGTGGTCTGTGCCTACTGCAACACTAACATTCCTATTGCAAGTCTCATGGATCTTCAATCTCCTGACTTCGATGTTCTTTGCCTAAAAATCTATCTCTCCACTACCACTATATTCCTCTGCTTCTGCTACTGTTCTCCAAACTCCACTGAGTTTGTGTCTTTCTTTGAATATCTGTCCTAGTGCCATGAGTAATTACTATCTTCTCACCCACATGCCGAAGTTCTCTACATTGGAGACTTCAATGTTCACCACGGTGAGTGGCTTAATTCTTCTCACACTAATGCTTTCTCTATTACTCATGATCTGGAGCAAATCATCAAAGATCGTACTAGTGTTCCTGATGGACACGAACATGCAGCAAACACTCCTGACCTATTTCTTACTTCTAACCCTTCAATGTACTCTTATTCTGTGTTTTCCTCTCTTGCTAATTCTGACTCCTCTGTGATCTCAATTTCTTCCATTTTCACTCCCCCTCAACCAATCCCTCCTACTCAGTGCTACCTTTGGCATTCTGAGCATACCCAAAGTGAAAATTTGCATAACTTCCTCTTTGACTCCTCATAGGATGACTACTGCTTTCGGTCACTCAACCCTGATCTGGTAGCCATAAAAGTTGCCAAGATCATGCCCTCAGGAATGGAGGCGTAGATCCCCTCCTCTACAAAAACTTTCTCTCCCCCGAAAACCTTGGTTTGACCATGCAGACAAGGAATCAGGCTCACCAATCTTACCATGCCTCACCTTCCAATATAACTCACTCTGCTTTCATTGTAGCTATGAATTGCTGTGCTGCTCAGATTCGGAGGTCTAAAGGTCTAAAGCTTCCTTCATAAGAAGAAAAGTTGATGAACTTAATTCCTCTCCCACTGACAAATGCTTCTAGTCCTTAGCCAAATACCTCTCCTAAAACTTCTTTAACTCTAGCTTTCCCCTTTTTGTTTGTTCTGATGGTTCTATATCTTGGTCTCTCACTGACAAAGACACTCTCTAAGGCTCTCATTTTTCTGCTAAGTCTTCTATAAATGATTCTAGCACACCTGTCCCTCAATCCTTACCCCTCTCTAACCCTATGCCCTCCCTTATCCATTTTTTATGCAAAGTTTATAAGGTTCTTCGCTAGCTAAAAGAGAAGGCATCTGGTCCCAATGCTATCCCTGCAAGATACCTTAAGAAGGATGCAGATGAACTGGCTTCCTTGCTTTGGCGTCTTTTTTGCCTCATTCTGTCAACCAATATCTATCCTTCATCTTGTAAGCATGCTTTAGTTTCATTTCTTGAAATACCTTGAATCTAACTCACTGATCTCCTATCACCAGTACAGCTTCTGCAAGGCAAGATACACTAGTGACCTCCTGTCCTATCTTACTCACGTATGATTATCTTCTCTGAGAAACTTTGGGGAATCTTTTGTCATCGCTCTTGATATCTCTAAGGCTTTTGGCGGATTCTGGCAAAAGGCTCTGTTGGTCCAACTCTCTGCCTATGGCTTTACCCCTTCTCTTTGTTCTCTGATTTCCAGTTTTGTCTCTGACCGTTTTATATCTGTAGTTGTTGATGGTGCGACATCTAGCCCTTTTTCTGTTACCAGTGGTGTTCTACAGGGCTCTGTTCTTTCACCTACTTTGCTCGTTCTCTTCATAATTGATCTTCTACAATCCCAATCTTCCTCTCTTTTTCATGCCTTTGCTGACGATTCTGCCGTTCACTTTTCCTCCACCTTTTCTTCACAACCTTCATCTGCTACTCATAATCAGACTCGTATCACTCTTTCTTCTACTCTCAACTTCAAATTGAAAAAGGTATCTGAGTTGGACACTCAAAATTTAGTTAAATTCTATGCCTCCAAGACACAGTTTCTGACTATCTCTTTATCTTCTCCTCCTGATAACCCTATTGTCTTCAAAACTAACGAAATTTACCCTCTAAATTTTATCACCATAGTAAGTATCCATATAGCCTCGAACTTGTCTTCGAGGAATCACATAATCCAAATTCCTAAATCTTCATCCAAAAAATCGGGGTGTCTGTTTCGTTTTCGTCATTGCTTTCCTGTTTACAGTTACTTAAAATCTATAAAGGTTTTATCTGTCCCTGATTAGAATTCTGCTCACACATCTGGGGTACTTCTTCTTATACTTATCTCCTTGATAGGGTTGAAACTAAGGCATTTAGACTCGTTTATGATACTTTTCACATTTCTTATCTGGATAATCTCTCTTCGCCATAAGGTATCATCCCTTTCTCTTTTCTATCGCTACTACTTTCATCACTGCTCTGGTGAGTTGGCGAGTTGCATCCCTCCCCCATAGCCGAGGTCGCATAGCACTCGCCAAGCGACCTAATCTCACAGGTACTGTGTGGAGATTTGTAGCTCGCGGAATGGTGGGTGCAGCAATGCTTCTTCCCATCTAACTCAAGATTCTGGAACTCTCTTCCTCCCTCTGTCTTTCCTAATTCTTATGACCTATCTTCCTTCAAAAAACGGGTCTATCGTCATAACTGGGCCGAGTCCCATATCTCTAGGGCCTCCCTACTTTCACCAATTTTTCTGACTGTCATTTTCCTTTGTGTAACATTACCTCATCTCTGCCTTGTCCTTAACCTTTTCTTTTCCTTCAACTTGGTGTTTTTTCGTAGCCGGGTGTTTATTGATGATGGCAGTAATCGGTTATATCGTTGTCAAACTCTAAAATATATATATATATATATATATATATATATATATATATATATATATATATATATATATATATATATATATACATACATACATACATACATACATACATACATACATACATACATACATACATACATACATACATACATACATACATACATACATACATACATACATACATACATACATACATACATACATACATACATACATACATACATACATACATACATACATACATACATACATACATACATACATACATACATACATACATATATATATATATATATATATATATATATATATATATATATATATATATATATATATATATATATATATATATATATATATATATATATATATATATATATATATATATATATATATATATATATATATATATATATATATATATATATATATATATATATATATATATATATATATATATATATATATATATATATATATATATATATATATATATATATATATATATATATATATATATATATATATATATATATATATATATATATATATATATATATATATATATATATATATATATATATATATATATATATATATATATATATATATATATATATATATATATATATATATATATATATATATATATATGTATATATATATATATATATATATATATATATGTATATATATATATATATATATATATATATATATATATATATATATATATATATATATATATATATATATATATATATATATATATATATATATATATATATATATATATATATATATATATATATATATATATATATATATATATATATATATATATATATATAATATATATATATATATATATATATATATATATATATATATATATATATATATATATATATATATATATATATATGTATAGTTGCATGAAGCTTAAATATATGACATAATTGGTGTCAGATGTATGGAATCCATATACATGAAATTCTGACGAGATTTCTTGGAAGAAAATACAGAAAGAGAAGTTTCTCCAAGCAACTGAGCCATCGAGGAGCAGGAGAGATTTGATTCTATGAGTACCTACAATAAGACTGAAAGTCAGTCAGCTTTTGCTAAACCGACATGCAATTTCTTATGCTTCAAGTTCCCTTACCTATTAAAGAATTGCAAAATTTTTCAGATACATTGCATGCTTAGAGTCTTGGCTGTGTGGACAAATAGGCCAAATACTCAAAATCATACAACATATCAGGTGTAACTGTAAATGTGACTTGCCATGTAGACTCCTTCTTGTCAAAGTCTTCTTTATGCGCATAAAATCACAAAGCATTATTGCAGAGTGAGACCATGATCAATCTGGTGGTCCTCCTGAGAGGCGGGGGTAAGAGTAGGCACCACAATCAAGAACAGGCATCAACTGCAGGGAAAGGGCTGATATGCAATGGCACTCTTTGTTGTCTAACCCCTTTCATTGTCTAATGGTTTATCTATTTTCAATGCCCCATTCCCCCTTGTAAGAGGATGGCTGAGTCTGGAAACATACATTCATCACGATCCACATATACCTTGTCCACTCAGCTCCTTGGGGATAAAGGGTTGCCACCTTATCCCACTCTACCACCCTTCTTGGGTCACTCACAAGGTAGTGGGTTAGAATATTCTACAGTAAGACTCATAAGCTTCAGCTAGCTTACTCCAACCGCTTCATCACATGGCAACTCCCCTTTCACCACTCCACCACAGTTCACTGATGTAGCTGGTGCAGGAAATCTCCTTGGATCGTTTCATTTATACACAATCTTCTTCCACCCATTCCCATCTCTTGCACGCTGTCTTCCCTAATCCACTGATATATCATTCTCTCAACCACTATCTATCCTTCATCTTGGAAGCAGCCTGTTCCTAATAACGGCGACCGCTCTATTGCTTCAAACTATCGACCTATTGCCCTAACCTCAGCTGTCACTAATGTTTCAAAATTTTCCTCAAATCTCACTTCTTGAATGTCTTGAATCTAACTCGCTTATCTCCGATCATCAGTACGATTTCCATAAGGCAAGATCCACTGGTGACCTCCTGTCCTATCTTACTCAATTATAATTATCTTCTCTGAGGAACTATGGGGAATCCTTTGTCATCGCCCGAGATATATCTGAGGTTTTTGTCAGAGTCTGGCAAAGGACTTTGTTGGCCAAACTCCCTGCTTATGAGCTTTACTTCTTCTCTCTGTTCTCAGATTTCCAGTTTGCTTTCTGACCGTTTTACATTTGTGGTTGTTGATAGGGCAACATCTACACCATTCCCTGTTACCAGTGGTGTTCCACAGGGCTCTGTTCTTCACCTACTCTCTTCCTTCTCTTTATCAACGATCTTCTTCGGTCCCCATCCTTATCTCTTCTTCATGCCTTAGCCGATGATTCTACCCTTCATTTTTCCTCTGTCTTTTCTTCACAACCTTCATCTGCTACTTGTAATCAGTCTTGTATCACTCCTTCTTCTAATATCAACTCCGATTTGCAGAGGTTTTCTGAATTAGATACTCAAAATCTAGTTAAATTTAATGCCTCCAAGACAGCTTTGGGCTATCTTTTTATTTTATCTTCCTCCTGATAGCCCTATTGTCTTTGAACTATTGAAATTTACCCTCATTATTCTATTTATATATTAAGAATCCAGATAGCATCTAATTTGTCTTGGAGGAATCGCATATTCCAAAATTCTAAATCTGATTCCAAAAAATTAGGGGTTCTGTTTTGCTTTCATCATTGCTTTTC
The DNA here is from genome assembly GCA_037179515.1 of Halocaridina rubra. Lineage (NCBI taxonomy): Eukaryota > Metazoa > Arthropoda > Malacostraca > Decapoda > Atyidae > Halocaridina > Halocaridina rubra. Next base: position 16,572 of record JAXCGZ010021585.1, read on the forward strand.
CTCTTTACAGTTACTTAGGATCTATAAATTTCATATCCATCCCTGCTTAAAATACTCCTAACACATCTGGGGTGTTTCATCATATACTTAAAGGCAGGCAGACTCATTACTGACCCTTCTCTTACTTTTAATGCAGATTCTTTTTCTCTTTTCCATATGGCATTACCCCGTTCTCTTTTCTATCGCTACTACTTCCATCGCGGCTTTGGTGAGTTGGTGAGTTGCATTCCTCCCCCACTGCCAAGGCTGCTTAACACTCGCCAAGTGGCTGAGTCTCACAAGTACTGTGTGGAGATTTGTAGCTCGCAGAATGGTAGAAGCAGTGACTATTTCTTCCAGTACACCTCCATTTTCTGGAACTCTCTTCCCCCCTGCTTTCACCTTAAGGTGATATCTCTCCACTATACCATTGCTCCCAGGCTGGTATGCAGCTCTAAGCATTCCTACAGTATTCCATCTCTCAAGCACTTGCTATAGTAATGATGAACGAAATGCTGTACTGTTATCCATTAGAATCTCATCAACCGGGCCTCTCTCAGAGAAAATTTTTTCCAACAATGATGAAATTTCTCTGGGTTTTTCATTTTTGGATTCCTTCCAGACTGCAAAACGACTAGGACCAAAATCCACGACTGATAAATAAGCCACCTGTATATAATGAGCGACATCAATTGCTAAACATTTCCAATTTTCTTAAATACATATCTCTCCTGGATGATGGGTGGCTGGGGTTGGATCATTGGATTAACACTGTTGACAGCTCTGCACCACTTTTCTGACTGCTTCTTTGGCAATGGTAAGATCCACTTTATTGGCCAAGTACAATGTCCTCAAATCAACATTTGCACCAACTCAACACACCTCCTCCTCACTACCAGGAACCTTTGCCTTCAACCAGCTTTTCCCAACACGTGTCAATGCATCAGCCCAAATAAATTTATCAGATCCCTCAAGATTCCAAAACTGCATTTTACCACCATCTCAGAAACTTGCTTAGTGTGCATCCTATTTATCTGCTGTAGTAACAGTATTCACCTAACTGTGCACAGTTACCGAATCAGTTCTCAAGTCTATTATCTCCAATCCCCATTTCAATGCTAGATTAATACCTTTTAATACCGCCTCAAGTTCAGTCACATTTATGCGACTATAATCGTCATTCTTTCAGAACCAAGCAACATCTTCAACGACCTGATCATTAATTTCTATAAGCACACCGATAGCTAAATTGCTAGCATTACACCATATCATACTATGTTTGGTATTAGGAACGTGCCAACCACTTTTAACTGGATCATCTAATTTCACTTTCTCAATCACCTCCCTGATCATGGCAACTGCAGTACTGCCAACTGGATCGTCCCAAGTTGACTCCTCTTAATGAAAGTACAGTCAACCCAAAACCAGCCAGCAATGGGATAATGGCCCACTAACTTCCCACATACAGAGAACGGACCTCTTCTCGTCAAATCATCTGATACCTCTAAACTTTGTTCTCTCGTTGGAATACCAATTCACCATCAACACAACACAAAGTCCTAAAGCTGCACCATTCTCCAGTGATTCAGGGGTTTTTGTTATCATTCCTTACTCATTCAGATGCCTAATGAGCTCGTAAGCAGATAGCTCAGATTCATCGACAAGAATGTCATTGATGTGGGAGCTCGTGTATCTTTCAGTCTCATCTTTTTTCTTTAGAACAAACTAAGATTTTTTACATTATGTGCAGTGCATAGTTCAGCCCAAAACCCAATCATGTTAAGCAATAAGTCTTACCTTCATACTATACCAACTGATATGGCCACAGTTTCTTACTTAATTTAATTTGTAGATATGCAGATTTAAGGTCAACAACAGATACTGTTTTACCCATCTGTCTCCACTGCCTTAACTTTTCATTACATACATCTGTGACATCATCACCAGTTTCTAAATACAAAGCAAGAGCATCCCCCTCCAAATACAATGGAACAAAAGAAGCCAAATCAGAAATCTTCTGTAACTTAGCCACCAATTAAACTTTCTTTATCCATGCAACCATATCTCCTTCACCGGTGAATGGTCCAACCATCTCTGATGTGACTTAAGACTTGTAGTTTGAATTATATTGAATTAAATTCCTCTTACCTTGATATTGTGTGTTATATGGAATAATGCCATTGATGAGTCAGTATGAGCTACAAGCAATAGCGATAATGCTAAAAGACAGCAAGAACCAAAAAAAAAAAAAAGATAAGAATATAAAACCGGCCTGTAAACAAAGCATAAACGTCACCAAAAACACAACCTTTCTGCACAACGACTGGATCTCCAATGCCCTCACGCCACTCACTCACCCAACTCAGCACCAACAACTCTTTGCCATACGTAAACTGCCACAAACTACTAAAATACTCTTACACTAACTAAATTACAAGGTCTTTCTCATGGCCTTACTCCAATTACTTCTGCATTCCACACTCTCGTCGCTATTCGGTCATCAATCATCATTTCCATGTCTCCAAACCAACTCATTGCTCTCTAATCTAGCCTATCTAACAGCTCTCTCTCAATACTCGTTCTCTGCCTTACATCCACATTCCTTATTCTTTTTATCCTCTTTTACATTCCAAGTTTCAGCTACATGCAATGCTGTTGGTGCAATCACACCTTCATATATCCTTCTCTTTGCATTCATTCCTACATACCTATTTCTCATCAGGCTTTTTAACCCACCTAGACATTTATATGCTTCCTTCCCTCTATGACTTACCTCTTCATCCATTCATCCACTCCATGATACATGCGACCCTAGATACTTAAAACTCTCAACCTTTTCAAACAACTCCCCATTCACTTCTACATTCAATATGCTAATATTAACACTCCTCGTTCACTCATAATTTCACTTTCCCAAAATATTCACTGGCAACTTTTTCACACACACAAACAAACTCAGTCACCAAATGATTCAGATCATTCTCAGTATTAGCCACCAGCGCTTTGTCGTCCATGAATAGTAATTGATTCACCTTCCACAACTTTCCACACTCACCCACAAATCCTAAGCCTCTGTCTAATACTGTTTCATTTACTTCCCTTAACACTTCATCCACATACACATTAAACAACCATGGAAACATTACACAACCTTGACGTAAAAATAAATTCACCTCAAACCAATCACTCATACCTTTCCCAACTCTCACCATGCTGTACTATTCATGTAAAAACTCTTGACCACATTCAACAAACTTCCACTTATTCCATGCAGCAGCAACATGCTCCACAACTTCTCATAACCCTGTCATATGCTTTCTTTAAGTCCACAATGAAAGAAAGTATCTCTAACTTTCTGTAAAATCTTCTCACACATCTGTCTATCCACAAACACCTGATTCACACATCCTCTTCCCTTTTTGAAACACTGTTTTTTCCCAATCAGTCTTT
>JAXCGZ010021585.1:32500-38953 GCA_037179515.1 Halocaridina rubra
TAAAAGGAATCCAACCTTATAGCTTATATCTGCTATACTTAGGAATGAACGCATTCTAACTGAATGCCACTATGTTCATATTACAGATTCCCCAACCTCACTCGTGGCTTCATTTTAGCATTTAATTCAAATCCCAATCTCATTTGGGCTATGAAATTATCAAATAAGCACATTACATATGTGAAAACATGAATCATTTTTTACCCCGACCGGGACTCGAACCTAGGACTTATGATTACTAAGTCAAGGCGCTACCACTACACCACAGAAGGTTAAAAGGAATCCAACCTTATAGCTTATATCTGCTATACTTAGGAATGAACGCATTCTAACTGAATGCCACTATGTTCATATTACAGATTCCCCAACCTCACTCGTGGCTTCATTTTAGCATTTAATTCAAATCCCAATCTCATTTGGGCCATGAAATTATCAAATAAGCACATTACATATGTGAAAACATGAATCATTTTTTTTTTTTTTACCCCGACCGGGACTCGAACCTAGGACTTATGATTACTAAGTCAAGGCGCTACCACTACACCACAGAAGGTTAAAAGGAATCCAACCTTATAGCTTATATCTGCTATACTTAGGAATGAACGCATTCTAACTGAAAGCCACTATGTTCATATTACAGATTCCCCAACCTCACTCGTGGCTTCATTTTAGCATTTAATTCAAATCCCAATCTCATTTGGGCCATGAAATTATCAAATAAGCACATTACATATGTGAAAACATGAATCATTTTTTACCCCGACCGGGACTCGAACCTAGGACTTATGATTACTAAGTCAAGGCGCTACCACTACACCACAGAAGGTTAAAAGGAATCCAACCTTATAGCTTATATCTGCTATACTTAGGAATGAACGCATTCTAACTGAATGCCACTATGTTCATATTAAAGATTCCCCAACCTCACTCGTGGCTTCATTTTAGCATTTAATTCAAATCCCAATCTCATTTGGGCCATGAAATTATCAAATTAGTGGCATTCAGTTAGAATGCGTTCATTCCTAAGTATAGCAGATATAAGCTATAAGGTTGGATTCCTTTTAACCTTCTGTGGTGTAGTGGTAGCGCCTTGACTTAGTAATCATAAGTCCTAGGTTCGAGTCCCGGTCGGGGTAAAAAATGATTCATGTTTTCACATATGTAATGTGCTTATTTGATAATTTCATGGCCCAAATGAGATTGGGATTTGAATTAAATGCTAAAATGAAGCCACGAGTGAGGTTGGGGAATCTGTAATATGAACATAGTGGCATTCAGTTAGAATGCGTTCATTCCTAAGTATAGCAGATATAAGCTATAAGGTTGGATTCCTTTTAACCTTCTGTGGTGTAGTGGTAGCGCCTTGACTTAGTAATCATAAGTCCTAGGTTCGAGTCCCGGTCGGGGTAAAAAAATGATTCATGTTTTCACATATGTAATGTGCTTATTTGATAATTTCATGGCCCAAATGAGATTGGGATTTGAATTAAATGCTAAAATGAAGCCACGAGTGAGGTTGGGGAATCTGTAATATGAACATAGTGGCATTCAGTTAGAATGCGTTCATTCCTAAGTATAGCAGATATAAGCTATAAGGTTGGATTCCTTTTAACCTTCTGTGGTGTAGTGGTAGCGCCTTGACTTAGTAATCATAAGTCCTAGGTTCGAGTCCCGGTCGGGGTAAAAAATGATTCATGTTTTCACATATGTAATGTGCTTATTTGATAATTTCATGGCCCAAATGAGATTGGGATTTGAATTAAATGCTAAAATGAAGCCACGAGTGAGGTTGGGGAATCTGTAATATGAACATAGTGGCATTCAGTTAGAATGCGTTCATTCCTAAGTATAGCAGATATAAGCTATAAGGTTGGATTCCTTTTAACCTTCTGTGGTGTAGTGGTAGCGCCTTGACTTAGTAATCATAAGTCCTAGGTTCGAGTCCCGGTCGGGGTAAAAAAATGATTCATATATATATATATAATATATATATATATATATATATATATATATATATATATATATATATATATATATATATATATATATATATATATATATATATATATATATATATATATATATATAAATATATATATATATATATATATATATATATATATATATATATATATATATATATATATATATATATATATATATATATATATATATATATATATATATATATATATATATATATATATATATATATATATATATATATATATATATATATATATATATATATATATATATATATATATATATATATATATATATATATATATATATATATATATATATATATATATATATATACATACATACATACATACATACATACATACATACATACATACATACATACATACATACATACATACATACATACATACATACATACATACATACATACATACATACATACATACATACATACATACATACATACATACATACATACATACATACATACATACATACATACATACATACATACATACATACATACATACATACATACATACATACATACATACATACATACATACATACATACATACATACATACATACATACATACATACATACATACATACATACATACATACATACATACATACATACATACATACATACATATATATATATATATATATATATATATATATATATATATATATATATATATATATATATATATATATATATATATATACATACATACATACATACATACATACATACATACATACATACATACATAGTATATATATATATATATATATATATATATATATATATATATATATATATATATATATATATATATATATATATATATATATATATATATATATATATATATATATATATATATATATATATATATATATATATATATATATATATATATATATATATATATATATATATATATATATATATATATATATATATATATATATATATAGATAGATAGATAGATAGATAGATAGATAGATAGATAGATAGATAGATAGATATAATCAAATATACACATTAACATATGTGATTACTGGAATCATATTTTTACCCTGACCATGACTCTAACAAAAGGCACATAAATACTGTACCAAGGTGCTGCCAACTACATAACTGTAGGTCTAAGGAAGGAAGAAGCATCCCCAAAGCTAGCTCCTTTTGTAGAAATGAATGCATTCTTTCTGAATGTATTTATGTTCATATTACAGCATCTCTCAACCTTACTTGTGGCTTCGTGTTCGCATTTAATTCATATTACAATCTATATAGGCATCAATAATAATCAAATAAACACATTAACCTATGTGGAAACATGAATCATATTTTACACATGACTGGGGCTCGAGCCTAAGATACATAATTTATGTGCCAAGGAGCTATCAACTGCACCACTAAAGGTCTAAGAAGGAAGCCAACTTCAAAGCTAACTGCTTTGCAAGGAATGAACGCATTCTCTCTGAATGCCACTAGTGAGGTTGGGAGAAGCTGTAATATGAACCAAAAGGCATTCAGAAAGAATGCGTACTGGTGGAAGTAAAAGGAAAGGTACTGAATGGTGGAAGGAGCATGCGAGTGAAGGAGTGGCTGAAGAGTAGAAGGCATTTGAAGTATGGTAACAGGTAGGTAATGTGGAGGCGTATGAAAGGTATTGTGCAAAGAGGAAGCTAGCGAAGCGTGTGGTGAGGGAGGCAAAAAGAGAAGCAGATGTAAGGTGGAGTAGATGTTTGACTGAGATTTTCAATAGAAATAAAAAGATGCCTTCGGGGGAAGTGAAAAGAGTAAGCAAAGGTGAATCTGGTATGCAGGAAAGGGTGAAAGGAGCAGAGAGACCATTGTTAATAGATGAAATAAAGGTTTGAAAGAGAGATGGGCTGAATATTTCAAGGAAATGCTAAGTGAGGAAGATGTTAGAGAGGCAGAGATTGTGACTGGAAATGAATGGAGAATGCCAATGCTAGGTGATAGAGAGCAATGAAAGCAGAAAAAGCACCATGAATAGATGGGCATCATGTAGAATGCTCATCAAATAGTAGGGAGGCATTAACAGAAAGGATAGATAAGTTTTTGAATGTATGTTTCACGAAAAGGGAGGGTCCCATTTTATTGAATTAGTGCATGTGGAGTTCCATGTTACAAAGGGAAATGAGATAAGCTTGAGTGTAGTAGTTTTAGAGGAATAAGTTTGTTGAGTGTAGTTGATAATGTATATGGAAAAGTATTAATCAAGAGTATTAGGAAAGGAATTGAGTGATTGATTGGGGAAGAACAGTGTGGGTTAAGGAGAGAAAGAGAATGTGTTGATCAGGTGTTTGTGGTAAGACATGTGTGTGAGAGGTTCTTGGAGAAAAGTAGAAATTTTTGTTTTTTTTTAAGGACTTAGAGCAAGGGTTGATAGAGAAGGGTTGTGAAGTGTGTTGCGACTGTATGGAATAAGTGGAAGTTTGCTAAATGCAGTGAAGAATTTTTACATGAATAGTAGAGCATGTGTGAGAGTCAAGAATGGTAAGAGTGATTGCTTTGAGGTGAATGTATGGTTATGTCAAGTTTGTGTAGTCTCCATAGTTGCTTAATGTGTAAATGGATGGAGTGGTAAGGGAAGTAAATGAATGAGTATTTGACAAAGGCTTGGAGCTAGTGGGTGAGAATGGAAGATTGGAGAAATTGAATCAGTTTCTATTTGCATATAATGCTTTATTGGTGGCTGATAATGAGAATGAACAGAATAATTTGATGACTGAGTTTGTTTGGGAGTGTGAGAGCAGTAAGTTGTGGGTGAATATTGGTAAAAGTAAAGTCTTGATATGCACGAGGAGTGTTAATGTTGGCTGATTGAATGTAAAAGTGAATGAGGAGTTGCTTGAAAAAGTGATAGATTTAAGTATCCGGGTTGGCATGTATCAAGGAGTGGACGAATTGATGCGGAGGTAAGTCATAGAGTATAAGAGAAGAAAGTAAATGACTAGGTGGGTAGAAAAGTGTAATGAGAAATAGATATTTGGGAATGAATGCAAAGAGAAGGAAATATGAAGATGTGATTGTGCCGAATGCATTGTTTGGAGCAGAGATTTGAAATGCAAGAGAAGATGAAAGGAACAAGATGCAAGTAATGGAAATGAGGATTTGAGAAGGATGATTGGTGTTTAGATTAGATGGAGTAAAAAATGAGAATGTAAGGCAGAGAACGGTTTGTGAAAGGAAGCTGTTAGATAGGTTGGATCAGAGAGTGTTGAGTTGATTGGACACAGGGAAAGGAAGAATGATGAACGAATAATGAAAACAGTGTCGAGAGCAGAAGATCTAGCTCATTTATAGTTACATGTGGTGTCTAAAGTGATCTCTTCCTTCCCCTACTCTTCTCCTTCTCTTCATCAATAATCCTTTCCAGTCTCAATCCTCCTTTATTCTCCACGCTTTTGTCGATGACCGTACCCTTCATTTTTCCTCTCTCTTCTCTTCTCTACCTTCATATGCTATTCGTATTTGGTTTCGAATCACTCTTTCTTCAACTCTCGACTTTGATTTACAGAAAGTATCTGATAGCCCTATTGTCTTCAAAACTAACGAAATTTACCCTCTTGATTCCATTAACATATCAGTCACCCAAATAATTTGTCTTGGAAGAGTCACATAATCCATATTTCTAAATTTGCAAAAAATAATTGAAGGCTTTGATTCGTTTTCGTCATTAGTTTTCCTCTTTACAATTACTCAAAATCTTTAAAGGTCTTATCTATGCCTGATTAGGATACTACTCGCACATATGGGATGCTACTTCTTATCCTTATCTTCTTGATAGGGTTTAATCTAAGGCAGTTAGACTAATCAATGACCTTTCTCTTTCTCCTTAGCTGGATTCTCTTTTTCTTCAATGGAAGGTATCATCCTTTTTTCTTCTCTCTTTTCTACTTCCATAGTTGCTCTGATGAGTTGCCGGGTTGAATCCCTCCCCCACTGCGGATGTCGCATAACACTCGCCAAGCGGCCTTGTCTCACAGACACTCTGTAGAGATTTATAGATCGCAGATTGGTTATTGTAGCGACTGCTTCTACCCGTCCACTTCCAAACTCTGGAACTCTCTTCCATCTTCAATCTTTTTACTTATAATCTAATCTTCCATCGAAAAGCGGATCTATCTTCATTTCAGTGCCTAATCCTGTCACATATTTAGGTCCTCAATACTTCGACTATTCCTTCAGCCTGTCCTTTTCCTATTGTGTACCATTCCCTTATATCTGTCTTGTCCTTAAACTTCTAATTTTTCTTCGTCTTAACATTTCCGGCTAAAAGAAAAGTCCCTTAAAGTAGGAAGGAGGAAGCAAAGACTATCCCCTCCTGTATGCACTTAGTGCCTTAGGCAAGTAGATGAGATATCCCTGGTAGTGGGGGGGAGAGAAAAAAAAACTACTTTCTTCATATACAATACA